>PVKP010002405.1:0-124364 GCA_004027715.1 Plecturocebus donacophilus
GCATTCCAACTGCCCATCAGAGGTTTCACTTTATAAAATGGTACCAGACAAATCTGAAGAAAAAGCCAATAACATTTCCCAAGGAAACACAATATTACAGACTTGCCTTGCCAAGAAATCTATAATGTGTCTCTCCAAGTTAACTTTCATATTTAAGTACATCCACTTCTGAAAAATAACCATTGCTCTGCAAATCAAGGGCTTTCAAAAGCCCTGGGAAAACAGAGACCTGTGCAGAAACGAGATGATGAAAGTTGGAAGCAAGAGGGAAAGACAAAGGTGATCCTTTTACATTTATTTCTCCCTTGATTAACATCGAATTACTTTCTTCTTTTCTTGTTTTTTGAGACTCTGTCTCTGTATCTATTTCTGAGTATCTAGGACAACAGGCACAGACCACTGCACCTGGCTTTGAACTACTTTCGAAATGGTGTTTTTAGAAAAGAAATAGAGAAGGGAGTAAGAAGAATCTAGCATGTAGCATGCCTTACAGGTATCAGTTGAAGCTGTATATATATATCCACGTGCTTGTGGGTAAAAGTGGGCTCAGGGATGGAGTCCAGGGATCCTTCACTTAAATAAACATATATTTATATCTATTTTAAAAATCATCAAAATAACTTTGAGAACTCAGTATAATAGCCCCACTTTACAGATGAATAAACTGAGGATCAGAGAAATGCGACAATGTGGCAGAGATCAAAGGAAAGAAACTTTCAATGTTCTCTACACCTCCAAAGCAGTCAAGTGAGTTATATGGTCAATTATCTGAGAAGGATAATGTTTGCCCAGGTCTGTGTCTTAGTTTCTGCTTCCTTCCAATTAACTTCCCAGTAAGACAGAAAATAAAATTCTTATGTTGGTCTTGGTGGGTAGATACTTTTGGGTCATAAGTAATAAAGCAGAAACCAATATCCTTTACTTAGATAGTCTTAAGCAATAATTATATAAACGAATTCATGCAAAATAGTAGTCTTTGCTTTCAAATAGCTCTTGAAAATGGAAAAGAATTACATAATGATTTATATAGATCAGTGCTGTAGTAACGGGACTGAAAGCAGCATCACTGAAGGGGTTTTTATAAAGTACGAGTGATTATTATGGTGCGCCAACTGTGGGTAAAACAGCATTCCAGGTTCTGTGGATACAAAAGTGAACAACACTAAAACCCAGACCTCAGGGCACTTAGAGTCTGAAGAAGGAGATACGAAAAAAGAGAAATATAACATAATTACAAGTAGTGATAATTGGTAGAAAGTAAATGATACAGTTCGGATGTTTGTTCCAACCCAATCTTAAGCTGGATGGTAATCCCCAGTGCTGGAGATAGGGCCTGGTGGTGGGTAATTGGGTCACAGGAGCAGATCCGCAGATCCCTCACGGATTGGTGATGTCTTTGCAATAGTGCGTGAGTTTTCCTAATTTTCAGTCATTTAAAAGCTTGTGGGGCCAGGCCCAGTGGCTCATGCCTCTAATCCCAGCACCCCGGGAGGCCAAGGCGGGTGGATAACCTGAGGTCAGGAGTTCGAGACCAGCCTGGTCAACATGGCAAAACCCCATCTCTACTAAAAATACAAAAATTAGCTGGTGGCACATGTCTGTAATCCCGGCTCCTCAGGAGGCTGACAGGAGAATCACTTTAACCCAGGAGGAAGAGGTTGCAGGGAGCTGAGATCACACCACTGTACTCCAGCCTGGGTGGCAAAGACTCCATCTCAAGAAAAGAAAAAAGCTGTGACACCTCCCCACTCCAACTCTGTCTCTCTCTTGCTCCTGTTCTCACCATGTGATGTGCCTCCTACCTCTTTGCCTTCCTGGGGCTTCACCAGAAGTGAAGCAGATGCCAGCACCATGCTTCTTGTAAAGTCTAAAGAACCTCTTTCCTTTATGAATTACCCAGTCTCAGGTATTTCTTTATAGCAAGGCAAGAAAAGCCTATTACAGCAAATGTCAGGATAAGAAGATAGAGAGTGGTAAAGGTAACTTCTTCAGAGATGATAGAAGAGGAGCCTTTGAATGGTGTTTGACCAAATAACTGAATGCAGTAAAGGAAGGAAACAACTGGACATTCTGGGAAAGACATTCCGGGATGAAAGTAGCTGCTGCAATGATCTTTGCCTTGGCTTAGTTGAGGATGGGCAAACCGATTCTTGTTACTGGAATCCTGAGGGAGAAGGAGAGATTAGTGGGAAATGAAATTGGAGATGTGAACAGACCATCTGAAGCCTTCCGTGATGGATTGTGGAAAGAGGATCAGTGAGGAGTTTGATATTCCAGGAAAGAGAAAGTGGTGGCTTTGGTGAGGATGGTGGTCATGGAGAAGTAGAGATAGTGAGAAGGGGCCATGCTTAGATATGCTCTGAAGGTAGAGGTAACAGAATTAGATGATGCATTGGATGAAAGGGTTGAGAAAAGGAGAGGAGTTACTCCCATTCATTAGAATAAGCAACTTAGTGAGTGCTTATAATTTTTAACCCAGATGGGCACTTAGAGTAAGAAACAGGGTTGGACAGTGTATTTGGTGGTAGGCTTTGGGTTAGTCAGGGTTCTCTTAGAGGGACAGAACTAATAGGGCACACACACACACACACACATACATACACATACACACACACATATAAAAAGGGGAGTTTATTAAGTATTAACTTACATGATCCCAAGGTCCCACAATAGGTTGTCTGCAAGTTAAGGAGCAAGGAGAGCCAGTACAAGACCCAAAACTGAAGAACTTGAAGTCTGATATTCGAGGGCAGGAAGGATCCGGCACTGGAGAAAGATGTAGGCTGGGAGGCAAGCCCCATCTTCTGGCCTTTTCACATTTTTTTGCATGTTTTATATTCACTGGCAGCTGATTAGATTGTGCCCACCAGATTAAGGGTGGATCTGCCTTCTCCAGCCCATTGATTCAAATGTGAATCTCTTTTAGGCAACACCCACACAGACACACCCACGATTAATACTCTGTATCCCTCAATTCAATCAAGTTGACACTCAATATTCATCACAAGTCCACCCCTTGTCAGCTTGAACCCATACACATCTCCTGAGATCATACATAATCTTAAAATGAAGACAGTAATGAGGTCATAATTATGCCTAACATAATACAACTATCCTTCATATAACTGAAAACACACCAATCCCCAACCGAAATACTATTACATAAAATTAACAATACTTAAATGCTGATATGAAGTAATAAATCTTACGTCACATGATAAAGGAAAAGAAAATAAAATGAAGATATTTCCTTAGTACAAGTGTATACATGCACAAACATGTTTTTAACAGAAGAAGGAGGAAATGCTCATGGCAATTACAGTCACTACCTTCTTCTACTACCCATTCTTTATTCCCTTTGCCTTCAGCAGGCACCTCAGTAAGTCATGGCTTTTTTCCTGATGGAGTGATCCAAACCTTCATTCCTGAAGGGTCTGGGTCATTTGTAGCCCTGCCTGGGTTGGGCTGTTGTCGTTTCCCATTGACCTTAGTCACAGGGCATGGTACTACTAAGAGACATCCTAATGTCAGGAAGACCTCCTGTATTCCACGCGTACTCTTCCTTACCTCCCTTGTGGAGTAGTAGACTGATTTCATCTTGATAGTCTGGGTCAACCACCCTAGCCAACACTGTAACTCCCTTTTTAGCCTGTTGACTTAAAGGTAGGAGGAGCCCAAAGTAGCCAGTTGGCAATCTTAACTTCCAGTTTGATGGGACTGTTGATGAGTCTCCTGGTGTCAGCGTTCCTCACTCCGGAACAAAAACCTCTAGGAGTTTCCTCACAGGAACAGGAAGCAAAAATTTTGCTAGTGGATCACTAGGGGTGATGGTGAGTAGTGCCATGTCCACTTCCACCCCTTGATTCCTGGAACCATGAATCCTGACTATGAGAGAAAGGGTACCTTATATTGCATGCTGATTCAGAGCATACATGGCCTTCTAGAGAACTTTGCCCAGCCCTGCAAAGTGTTGTCACCTAGTTGGCATTGTAATTGTGACTTCAAAAGGCCATTCCACCCTTCTATTAATCCTGCTGCTTCAGGATGATGGAGAATAGGGTAAGTCCAGTGAATTCCATGAGCATGAGTCCATTGCTGCACTTCCTAAGCCATAAAGTGAGTGCCTTGATCAGAGGCAATGCTATGTGGAATATCATGATGGTGGATAAGGCATTCCGTGAGTTGACGAATGGTAGTCTTGGCAAAAGCATTGCGTGCAGGATAGGCAAACCATATCTGGAGTAAATGTCTATTCCAGTGAGAACAAACATCTGTCCTTTCCATGATGGAAGAGGTCCAATATAACCAACCTGTCACCAGGTAGCTCGCCAATCACCCCAAAAATGCTGCCATATCAAGGGCTTAGTGTTGGTCTCTGCTGCTGGAAAATTGGCACTCAGCAGTGGCTGTAGCCAGGTCAGCCTTGTTGAGCAAAAGTCCGTGTTGCTGAGCCCATGTGTGACCCCCATCCCTGCCACCATGGCCACTTTGTTCATGAGCCCATTGGGCGATGACAGGGATGGCTGGGGAAAGAGGCTGAGTGGTGTCCACAGAATGAGTCATCTTACCACTTAATTATTAAACTTCTCCTCCGCCGGGGTCACTCATTGGTGAGCACTCACATGGGATAGAAATATCTTCAGTTTCTGACCACTCAGAAAGTACCATCCACATACCTCTTCCCCAGATTTCTTTGTCACCAATTTTCCAATCATGCTTCTTCCAAGTCCCTGATCATCCAGCCAAAGCACTGGCTACACACCCCATGAATCATATAATCACACATCTGGCCATTACTCCTTCCATCAAAAGTGCACAACCAGGTGCACTGTCAAAGTTCTGCCCACTGGAAAGACTTCCGTTCACCACTGTCCTTCAGGGATGTCCTAGAAAGGGGCTGCAGTGCTGCAGCTGTCCACTTTCCAGTGGTGCCTGAATATCCTGCAGAACCATCTGTGAACCAGGCCCTAGTCTTCTCTCTCCCTCTGTCAACTGATCATAGGGAACACCCCATGAGGCCATCTGTGCAGGCTGCTCGGGGAGAGTAAACAGGGTGGCAGGAGTGGAGACCATGGGCATTTAAGCCACTTTCTTATGTAACTTGGTTACACCTTCAGGGCCTGCTCACACTCAATCACGTACATACCACTTCCATTTGATGATGTGATCCTGCTGTGCATGACCCAGGTTATGACTAGATAGGTCAGAAAGCTCCCAGTTCATGACAGGCAATTCAGGCTGCATGGTAACTCGACGACCGATAGTCAAACATTCAGTTTCCACCAATGCCCAGTAACAGGCCAAGAACTGTCTCTCAAAAGGAGAGTAGTTATCTGCAGAAGATGGCAGGGCCTTGCTCCAAAGTCCTAGACACCTCTGCTGTGATTCACCTATGGGAGCCTGCCAAAGGCTCCAATCAGCATCCTCATCTGCCACTGCCACCTCAAGCCCATTGGATCTGCTGGGTCATATGGCCCAACTGGCAGAGCAGCTTGCACAGCAGCCTGGACCTGTTGCAGAGTCTTCTGCTCCGGACCCCACTCGGCCTTTCAGGTCACTTGATAAATGGGCTGGAGTAACACACCCAAATGAGAAATGTGTTGCCTTAAAAATCCAAATAGGCCCACAAGGCACTGTGCCTCTTTCTTGGTTATAGGTGGGGCCAAAGGCAGCAACTCATCCTTTACCTTAGAAGAAATATCTCGATAGGCCCCACACCACTGGACCCCTAGACATTTTACTGAAATAGAAAGTCCCTGAATTTTAGTCTGATTTATTTCCCATTCTCTGGCACACAAATGTCTCATCAGTAAGTCCAGTGTGTTTAATACTTCTTGCTCATTGAATCCAATCAGCATAATGTCTTCAATGTAAATGGACCAGTGTGATATCTTGCAAAAGCGAAAAGCTATCAAGGTCTCTCTGAATAAGATGATGACACAAAACCAGAAAGTCGATATACCCCTGAGATAGGACAGTAGAGGTATATTACTGGCCGTGTCAGTTAAAGGCAAATTGCTTCTGGTGGGCCTTACGGACAGGAATGGAGAAAAAGGTATTTGCCAAGTCAGTGGCTGCATCCCAGGTACAAGGATATGTGCAGATTTGCTCGAGCAAGGAAACCACATTTGATACAGCAGCTACAATTGGAGTCACCACTTGGTTCAGCTTATGATAATTTACTGTCATTCTCCAAAATCTATCTGTCTTCTGCACAGGCCAAATGGGAGAGTTGAATGGGAATATGGTGGGAATCACCACCCCTGTGTCCTTCAAGTCCTTGATGGTGGCACTAATCTCTGTAATCCTTCCAGGGATGTGATATTGTTCTTGATTTACTATTTTTCTAGGTAGAGGCAGCTCTAATTTGGACTTTCTCATTGTAATCACCTTCACCCTACCAGTCAGGGAGCCACTGTGAGGGTTCTGCCAGCTGCTAAGTATGTCTATGCCAATTGTGCATTCTGGCACTGGGGAAGTGAATAGAAGATGAGTCCAGGGACCCACTAGATCCACTATAAGTAAAACCTGAGCTAAAACTCCATTAAGTACCTGAACTCCAAAAGTCCCTACTTTAACTGGAGGACCACAGTGACATTTTGGTTCCCTTGGAATCAACATCAGCTCAGAGTCAGTGTCTACTAGTCCCCCAAATATCTGATCATTTCTGTTTTCCCAATGCACAGTTACTCTGATAAAAGGCCAGAGGTCTCCTTTGGGAAGGAAGGGAGAAAGAGTCCCTGAATACATTGTTGATAATGTAATGGGGTTCTTCTTCAAGGGGACCTGTTCTCTTCATTCAAGGGGTTATGGGTCTGTAAAATGGCTCAAGTCTGGAAATTGATTGAGGGGCTGTGATTCTCTGTTTTTATAATTCAAATCAATCTTCTGTCTGGATGACCTAGAAGTTTTCTGTTTTCATAATTTAAGTAAGAATACAGTAGGCTTCCTATTAATTTCACTTCTAGGAACAGCATGATTAATGAGCCAATGCCAGAGCTCTACATGAGTCAGACTATTCTGATCACCACTTTGCCTCTTCTGTTCATTACAGTAGCATCCCTGCCCATTCAGAATCCAATTATTCCTACTAAATGTTGTAGTTGACTGACTGCAGTTCCCACCGTTAGATCTGACATACAGAGAAGAACAATTACAGGGATTTTCAAAGATGCAGGTGCTGCCCTCACAAATCTATTTCACAAGGTATTGGTCCAGGGTATATCTTCTGGATCCTCCTAGCTGGGATGAGTAGGTCTAAAGTGACTAATCTGCTCCACCATCCCAATCTCCCTAAGCCTGTGAAGTTCTTTCTCTACATTAAACCAAGGGAGATCATTTTTGACTTGCTCACAGTGGGTCATCTTTTAATCCATATTTCAGCTAACCAAGCAAATAAACTATTAGAGCCTTTTCTAACTCCCCAAGCTTCAACACTAAAAGCAGAATCCCTGCTTTGTGAGCCCAAATCAATAAATTCAGCCTGATCCACCTCTATGCTCCTTCCACCATTATCTCATACCCTTAATATCCATTCCCATGCCTGTTCTTGGAGATTGCCATTTATATAAATTAGAGAACTCAAATAGTTCTTTTCAAGTGTAGCCCATCTCCTCATGGGTCACACTCTCAACATCACCTCTAGGGGCCCGCCAGGACTTTAGTATATTTATAGGCCTAGAAGCAAACAGAGGTGTCAGGGGTAGTTTTTGAGGAGAATCAGCATTATCTTGCCTGGCAGCTGCCTCAGGGGAGGCCATCATTGTTGGCTCAGGCAGTGCAGGGTTTATCTTTTCAGACAAAGGTGGAAAGGCTGATGGCAGCATGGGTCACAGAGGGGATGTTGTCACCACTGGGGATGGGGAAGCTGAAGCTGTTTCTTCTGGCAAAAAAGGCACATCAGAGTTTACATACTCAGTATTCACAGCTTCATCAGGGTCTTCCCTGATGTCCCCATTCCAAGTTGCAGGGTCCCATTTTTTTCCAATCAATGCCCTCACTTTAACAGTGGACACTTGGCGAGGATGTGCATGCATTTTTCATTGCAGGTGCCACTTGTATGGTAAGAGCCTTTGTCTATTTTTCCTCAGTTACAGCTCTTTCTCTGCAGGAGATAACACTCTACAGGAAATAAGACTCTCACTCGGGGCAGTCTTAGCAGATTTTGAGGCTCAGTATCCACTTCGGAAGCCAGCAGATAGACTCCTGGAGTTCATCATTCTCTTTCATCACTTTGTTCACTGATCTTAGGAGCAACCAGTCAGCTTTATTATGTTCCTTGATTCTCCACATATGGTCAAAGATATTATGTAGAGTCACTAAACACCTTGTCTCTCATGAATGGTGAATCAGGAGTGTCAAATGCATTTATTTTTCATAACTCTCTAAACAGTTCATCCCAAAGACTATCAGTGTTCTCTATAATATTAGAAGTAGTATTCTGAGGTCTTATCATATTAAGCAGTCAACTCCAGAAACCCCAAAACCAATGAAAGAACTCCATCGTTAATATTCCGTTCCTCTAGAACCACTCCTGATACCAAAATCTGTATCAGTCAGGGTTCTCTTAGAGGGGCAGAACTAGCAGGATACACACACACACACACACACACACACACACACACACACACACATGCATATGTATGTGTATATATAACAGGACATATATACATGCATATGTATGTATATATACAAGAGGATATATATATACACACATATATATGTGTATATATATGTTTATATATGTATATATATGTATATATGTTTATATATATACACATGTATATACACATATGTGTATAATAAACTCTCCTATATGTATACACGTAAGTATATATAGAAGAGTTTACTAAGTATTAACTTACATGATATATATATATATCTATATGTGTATATGTATATATATAGGATATATATATATAGGAGAGTTTATTAAGTTTTTTATATATATAATTTTATATATATATTATATATACACATATATATGCATGTATAATCAGATCCTGAACTGGCAGGGGTGCTACTATAATGAACAGAAAAGGCAAAGTGGCAATCAGAATAGTCTGACTCATGTAGAGCTCTGGCATTGGCTATTATACATATGTATATACATATATATATGTATGTATATATATAGAGAAGTATGTATGTATATACATATATGTATGTATGTATATGCATATGTATATGCATGTATATACATACATATGTGTGTATACACATATGAGTGTATGTATGTATACACACATATATGTGTGTATGTATGTATATACATATACATATATATATATATAGAGAGAGAAGAGTTTATTAAGTATTAACTTACAAGATCACAAAGTCCCACAATAGGCTATCTGCAAGCTGAGGAGCAAAAAGAGCCAGTCAGGGTCCCAAAATTTAAGAATTTGGAGGACAGGAGGCATCCAGCATGGGAGAAAAATGTAGACTGGGTGGCTAGGCCGGTCTTCTCACCTGTTCACATTTTTCTGCCTGCTTTATATTTGCTGGAAGCTAATGAGATTGTGCCCATCAGATTAAGGGTGGACCTGCTTTCCCCAGCCCACTGACTCAAATGTTAATCTCTTTTGGGCAACACCCACACAGACACACCCAGGATTAATACTCTGTATCCCTCAATCCAATCAAGTTGACACTCAGTATTAACCATCACAGAAGTGTTTAAAAATCATCTGCTGAGGCTGAGTTGGATATTTGATTTACAAATGAAGCTGTCAAACTGTTTATAGAGGAAACTGAATTTCAGAATTGACTATGGTTAGTCTTGGATGTGTCCTAAGAATCTGAATTTTTTTTTAAAGCTCTCATGTTTTTGGAATCACGGCTGCAGCAAATTCCTAAATGTGGTGACTCCCACCATGAAGTCTTAAGAGATTCTTTCTTTCCCACCTTATAAATTTGCCAGAAGGAACTATAATTTTTTTTATATGTTTGCCTGAGGACAATGTAGTTTTTGTTTCCTGTTTTTTGTTTTTGAGATGGAGTCTCGGTCTGTCACCAGGCTGGAGTGCAGTGGCATGATCTTGGCTCACTGCAACCTCTGCCTCCTGGGTTCAAGCGATTCTCGTTACTTGCCTCAGTCTCCCAAGTAGCTAGGATTACAGGCACATGCTATCACATCCAGCTAACTCTTTTTGTTCTTTTAGTAGAGACAAGATTTCACCATGTTCACCAGGATGGTCTGCATCTCCTGACCTCATGATCCACCCACCTAGGCCTCCCAAAGTGCTGGGATTGCAGGTGTGAGCCACTGCACCTGGCCCTGTCCTTTTTTTAAAATCTTAATTTGAAGCTTTGATTATATCTCATTGACTATTTGCTTGCTAGTTTGTTTGCTTTTATTTTTTTATATACTGAATTTGGCAGAACCCGTGATTAGTTTAGGCTGCTGGGGATCAGGGTGTTTTGGTTTATTTATACAACACCATTCCTCTGCAGTATTCGCTGAATAAAGCCAAGATGTATTTGTTAAGTAAGTGGGTGTGTGTTTTTCCAAGAAGCAACAGATAGAGTGGTCTTGAATACTCTTCAGCCATAAAAAACGATGAGTTCGTGTCCTTTGTAGAGACATGGATGAACCTGGAAACCATCATTCTTAGCAAACTGACTCAAGAACAAAAAAATCGAACACCGAATGTTCTCCCTCATAGGTGGGTGTTGAACAATGAGAACACATGGACACAGGGAGGGGAGCATCACACACTGGGGTCTGTCCGGGGGAAACGGGAGGGACAGCGGGGGGTGGGGAGTTGGGGAGAGATAGCATGGGGAGAAATGCCAGATATAGGTGAAGGGGAGGAAGGCAGCAAACCACACTGCCATGTGTGAACCTATGTAACAATCTTGCATGTTCTTCACATGTACCCCAAAACCTAAAATGCAATATATATATATATATATAAACAAAAAAAAATTAAAAAGGCATATGCTGATGATTTCAGTCTTCTGAAGTGATCTCTCAGCACTGAGATCCAAAATTTTGAAGCCTTATGGATCTAGCCTTGCAAATAATTTTCTAAACTCATTTGGCCAATAAATATTTCATTTGGCCTGAGAAATCTGCTTTTGCTCTGTACACATTTGCCATGTCACTCTACCTCTTCATTTTGTCATAAACCACATGCAAATCTGGACTATAGTTATGCACCAAATACTTTCTAAGGAAAAATGGAAATAAATATGGTCATGACATGACACACATTTTTTGATGGAATTTACTGAATTAAATACATACTTAAGTGAAATGTCTTGAATTTTCTTGTGTCTTATTTCCATCATTTATATCTGGTAATTTTTTTCTTTTTGGTTCAACTGATGATTTCTTAATTTTAAGTGAACCAAAACAACTCATTGCTTCTACTTCTCTGCTGACTCTCCGTAGGGCTTTTATGATTTATTTGTATTTAATTTATATTTGCCACAAATTACAAGGTTTTGTGTAGGTTGTTTTTGTCTTATCTCTATGTTGTACCTAGACTTTAGGTTTGTGGTTAAACCTGATGATCATAGAATTATTTATTTAGCAAAGAGTAGCAATACACATGCTTACCTCCATTAGGAACTGTTAAAGATAAGAAGAGAAAATCAGATTCTTTTCATTTTTATGCTATGTAAAATACAGGTGACTGATTTTAATTCATAGTAACCCAGGGAAAAGAAAACTGAAGTGACATAGCACTGGGGTAGGCAGAGGGAAAACCTTAATGTCATTAATATTCTCACTCCTCTGAATCTGCTCTTACAGGACATCCCCTCTTGCCATCACCAAGAACTTATCCGTCTCCCCCAAGACTTGAGTGAGCTCTACTTTTATCTGTGTCAATTAGACTGCTATGCCATAGCAAGTATATTTGAAGAATAAATCAGTGTTCAATCATAATTTAAGGAGCAAATCAAGGCTTTGTCACCACATAATGATTTCAACCTTCTGATTACTTAGGCAATTGCACAGCTAAGATTACTAGATTCATAAGAGAATATGAGACCTATAAAATATACTCAACATGGAAATACCCATGCATGACGAAGCTTTAGTCAGGATAACATAAACCAGTGATATTGCAAGTAGAGATCTATGGGCAAATTGGAGATAATGAAAAATAAAGAAGAAAATAAGAAAGATTTTGAAGTTCTATTTTTAATTAAAGTTAGTGAAACTCTAAAAAGGAAATTTCTAGCAACCGAATACTAAAAAGATATTAGCAGATATTGAAGACACAAGGCATCTCCCTGTTAAAGTAGGTCAATAAAGGGCAAAGTTCAACAATACCATCTATCTATTTGTATTTAATTAGACTGCAAGTTTTTGATTCAGTAATAAGCTAGTTAGCTTATTAGTTTTGATTTCATCTTTTCTGAACTATGCCTGCATTTTGGGAGCAGGAAGATATTTATACATCCTGCTTCCTTATATTTTGACATATTGTCTCCAATAGTATTTAAATGAAATGTAATGAAAGATAATAAAGTGTTTCTTTCAGACTTTTGTTTTGCCAAGACTCCCACTGAAAAACATTCATAAGGAAAAAGGTCAGCTGAGAAGTCAAAAAGATTGTAAATTTAGTGATTCTTTTTTCTCATCAAATTAGACTTACTGTAGTGCTAAGAACGAAAAGTATTTCAGTAATATGAATGTATGTACAGTGGGCAGGCTAGGCTTCATGTCACCCTATTAGTGAGTTTTAATTTTGACCTGTAAATCTCTATAAACCTGGGTTAATTAGAAACTGTACTCACAGGCCCTAATTGTCACAACTTTCTTTTAATCTCCCACTGAGTTAACTATGCCTTTTCCTACATGTCCAAAACTAGGTAACCCTAGAAGGAAGAGTTAAAGAAGAACATCTATGTGAACTTTCTCCATGACATAAAGCAAATCTATTTTCATTTTCTCTTTTTAGGACAGTTTTTCTCCACAGTCTTCTAAAGAGTTTAGTTGAATATACACTTAAAATTGCAAATTTATGTTCAAGGTGAAATACCAATCACAATAACACTACTTCCTCAATTCCTCACCTTATCTACGTGTGTGTTAGCTGAACAAAAAGCTATGCTCTGAAATGGAATGGAAGGACAACATAGACTGGGGGAAGTTCTCAGCACCAAATCTTCAGTCCCTGATGTATAACCAAATGATTAAATATCCTTGAGCAAGTCATTTCCCTCCCTTATCAAAAAGAGATAGTATTTACATACTTTCTTTCTCACTTGGTGAAATGAGGGTAAAATGTGATGTATTTCTCTCTTGCTATTGTTTTAGCAAACATTTCTTTTGAGACTGTGAAGTTCGCTTCATTGTGCTACTTGTGGAGAGCACAAGGCAGAGACTTGGGACCCTGAGTTTAAAAACTATTAAGAAAAAATAAGGAATATGCACATATAACAACAATAAAGCAGAATAGAATGTAGAAATTGTTTTGCAGCAGGAACAGAGGAAATAGTAGATACGTGATATAGTTTGGCTCTGTGCCCACCCAAATCTCACCTTGAATGGTAATAATCTTCACATATCAAGGGTGGGGCCAGATGGAGATAATTGAGTCATGGGAATGGTTTCCCCCATACTGTTTTCATGGTAGTGAACAAGTCTCAGGAGATCTGATGGTTTCATAAATGGGAGTTCCTCTGCACAAGTTCTCTTGCCTGCTGCCATGTAAAATATGTCTTTGCTTCTCCTTTGCCTTCTGCCATGATTGTGAGGCCTCCCCAGCCATGTGAAACTGAGCCCATTACACCTCTTTCCTTTAGGAATTATCCAGTTTGGGGTATGTCTTTATTAGCAGCATGAGAACGGATACAGTATGATGAAGTACAATGAAAGTTTCATAGGAGAGTTTACTTAGATTTGGCATCTCAGGGAGATTCTTTGGAGGAGGTGTCATTTGGGCTGAGTTTGATCAATAGATATTACTAATATTTTTAGAAATAGAGAAAGAACAATGAGAAGAAATTCAGAGGTTGAAAGGTACCAAGTATAACTCAGGAACAACAAATAATCCTCAGAGAAACATTTATATGTACCAGGAACTAATCCTTGTGAATATTAATTACTTGATTTTTATAATGACACTATGAGTAGGTGCCATCATTATTATCCCGATTTGAGGAATTAAGTACTTGAAGTACAAAGAATTTATAAGACTTGTCAAGGTCATTCAGCTAGTAAGTTGGAAAAGAAGAGTTCAGGTTTAGGCTACGTGATGCCGGGACTCACACTCTTAACAACATCTCTACAGGGTCATATTAGATTCACATACGGTAATAATTAAAGAAAATGTGTGAAGGAGAGTGAAGGGAATAAGGTCACAATAAAGCTTTAAAGATGAGGATAGAAAGTCTTAATATTCTGGCTAAGAATATTTGAATATTTTAAAATGGAAAATGAGAAAGTTATTAAACACCTATAATGAGAACAGGAAAATTATAACTATGCTTAGATTACACAGTATTAAAAAATGCATAGTATTCGTAGGATTGCAAATAACAATACTGGCTCTAACTACCTTAAAGGAAAAGAAGTGAAGAATTGACAAATGAAGCCTGGGAAAGGGCAGAAACTAGACAGGTTTGGTCAACTACACTGATGATCTTCCTGGCGCAATTTCTCACTTGGAAGGCAGACGTGAACAATGACAGCCAGTAGGGGTTCAGAGTTGTGATGTCTTTGTCCAATTCTAAGTCCCTGAAAGAGGTTACTTTCTGGTCTCAGTTTGAGTTAAGAGTCCATACTTAGACCAACAATCGTATCTGGCTTGAAGTCCAAAGACACACAGAACTGGCGTGTCAGTATTTCAGGGTCTGTTCTCAAAGCAGAGAAGATGATAAAAGCTGGGACTTTAATACTCAATGATGTGAAAAGCCTCAGTGTGGACGATGAATAAAAGAGAGATACTGGATGTGAGGAGACCAGTCACACTGCAATGGTGATGATCTTAGAGTTAAATAACAAGTGTTTATATGACAGTAACATATGTTGAAATGGAAAAGTAAGAAGCATGTGATTATCAGACATGGGGACAGAATTTTTAAAAAGTGAAGAGTCAGTAGTCATGCTGAAGTTTTCATCTCAAGTGACATGGAATATGTGATTATACATTAATTTCTTGCTGTCCAAACTTAGCCAGCATTCACAGAAACCACACTGGGGAAATAAACAGCACCCATGCTAGGACTTACTTGTTGAAAACTGCCTTCCTGGCATACTTTGCAGGTCTTGTTTAAAGTTGACATAAACTTGTTATGATATATATATTACATTCTATATATATATTTCACTTATAATAGTCTTTTTTAAAAATTATTTCTCCAACTACAGGTCCTGCTTGGGTTAGATGAAATAACTTCTACTATATTAAAAATATCATCAATAGAGATATTTATTTTTGAAAAGTTCCCACTCTAGATGGGATAACAAGAGAGTCACTGGAATTCAAAATATATGAGACATCATCTGTACTCAAGTGACTTGTAATCTGGAAAGAAATCAGGACCTAAAAGATAAATTGTGAACCAATGACTAAGATAGACAATATATGATGCAACAATTCAGATGAGGCTAGAATAGTCAGAAAATATTTTATAGAAAAAATGATAGGACCAAAATTGAGTCTTATGATAGGGATTCTGACAAGATTCCGATAATGTACGATTCCTAGATAATTGTCGATATATTGGATAACTGTTGATGTATCGGAGGAATTCCTGAATAACAATGTTGGAAATAGAAACTAACAGTTGTCCCACTTTATGTGCCAAGCACCGTAAGAAATACTTCAATAAGTTATGTCATTTAATTCTTCCCCAGATTTCCAACTGTCTTTGTCCATTCAGGCTGGTGTAAGAAAACACCATAGCCTGGGTAGCTTATAACAACAGAAATTTATTTCTCACACAGTTTTAAAGGCTGGGAAGTCCAAGATCAGGGTGCCAGCATGGTCCGGTTCTGGTGAGGGCCCTCTTCCAGACACAGATTGCCAATTTCTTGCTTTGTCTTTGCAAGGTGGAAGGGGCCAGGTAGCTCTCTGGGACCTCTTTTGTAAGGGCATGCGTTCCATTCATAAGGACTCTACTCTCATAACCTAATCCCTTCCCTGAAATCCCTACCTCCTAATACCATCACCTTGTGGGTTATTTTAGAATATGAATTTGAGGGGGGACACAAACATTCGGACCCAGCACCAACCAGGATGCAACTAATTATCTTCATTTAATAGCTGGTAAAGCTGACTGAGAAGTAAGATACCTTGTTCAGGATCACAAAGTTGGAGAGAGCCAGAACCCAGACCATAGTTAGCCAAGTTGTTTGGGTGGCACCTCCCGGCTTTTCAAATGACAGGTTAACAAAAATGAACTCTGTTTTATAATATACAGGTTTTACCTTTAGCCTCTCTAACAACTTTTCAAATACACTATTCTCCAGACTGCCAAATTTTCAACTTCAAGTCTCAGACTACCTTAGATAATTCACATTTAGCTAAAGTTTCAACTTTCAAGTCAATATCCCTAGCCACAGACTCTCCCTCCAGTTCCAAACCTACATTGCCCATTGTCCATTGGACATTCCTATCTTTCCTTCATATTTGTATTTTAGGTTCATAATAATTGGCACCCAGTAGTCTCTTTTTCTCTTAGGAATTGTTTCTTTCCCAACATAGTTATTTCTGCCGAAGGGTCTACCAAGCCCGCAGTCATCCAGGCCCAAAACTTCAGTCATATTGGCATCTTCTTTTTCTTTTATTTGTTGGACTAAATAAATTAACAAATCAGTCTGCAAAATTTATCCTCACAATGCCTTTCAACAGTCATTGCATCCTTGCAATTCTCATTTGTTCCAATTATCACCTCCTATTTTAGGCATTCCTCTAGTATTATTTGCTTAAGAAGCCATTGAATAGCTGTCCTTATGGTCCTGAATAAATTTTCTCTATCATTCACTATCATAACATTCTGTTTTTTTCCTACCACTTTTAACCCCAGGAAATTATATTATTTACTTGTTTTCTTATTTACTAGTTGTATGTCTACTAATATGTAACTTTTGTGAAAGCCAGGATCGCTTCTGCCTCCTACTGTCTATGCCCCTCTCAGTGTCTGGTACAGGAGATGTGGTTAGTAAATATAGCCAAGTGAATAGTCTTTCCAAAATTCTACTTCCCATCTTTCTCCACAATACCTCCTATATTCAACGGTCAGAGAAATGTTTCTTGTAGTACAGTTCTAAGAAGGCATTTCTCTAGTTTAATCATCTAGTATTTACCTATTGCCTATTAAGTTAGCTATTAGCTACTACTACTTCTATCATTCAGACTCGTAGAGTCCTCTGCAATATGAATACAAACTACACTTCTATGTACAGTTCCCTTACTCTTTGTCCCTAAATCAAATGCTGTTTAATTTCCTCCCTCTATGCCTTGGTGTGTGTTTATAGCATCTTCCAGAACATTCTGTCCCTGTATCAGTTAGCTTAAATTACATTTTTCTCTAGTAATGGGTAGATTCCAAACCTTAGTGGGTTAAAACCACAGAGGTGTATTTCCCACTCCCATTCCTGCTCATCATGTTTTGCCTGTGGCTTTGTTCCATGCCCCTCCATTCTCAGAATAAGCAAATAGACCAACTCCTCTCTAGAACATAATAATCACTTGGCAGAAGGAACAGAGTGATAGTGGGTCTCTGAAAGCTTTTTCTTGGAAATGGTGAAATTTTATTAATGAAATCCCCTTATAAATGGGATAAGGAGTATAATACCTCTCCATGTGCTGGCCCAGTAGGGAGAAGTAGTGAATATTTTCACTGTAATACTGTATTAGTCTGTTCTCATACTGCTAATAAAGATACACTTGAGGTCGGGCGTGGTGGCTCACGCCTGTAATCTCAGCACTTTGGGAGGCCGAGGCAGATGGATCACAAGGTCAGGAGTTCAAACTAGCCTGGCCAACATGGTGAAACCCTGTTTCTTCTAAAAAGTACAAAAATTAGCTGGGCGTGGTGGCTAGTGCCTGCATTCCCAGCTACTTGGAAGGCTGAGATAGGAGAACTTCTTGAACTGGGACCTGGAAGGCAGAAGTTGCAGTGAGCTGAGATGGTGCCACTGCACTCCAGCCTGGGCTACAGAGCAAGACTCCATCTCAAAAAAAAAAAAAAAAAAGACATACTTGAACATACTTGAGACTGCGTAACTTATAAAGGAAAAAAGTCTCATAAACTCACAGTTCTGCATGGTTGGGGAGTCCTCACAACTACGGCAGAAAGCTAATGAGGAGCAAAGTCATGTCTTAGTTGGTGCAGGCAAGAGAGAGCTTGTGCAGGGGAACTCCCATTTATATAACCACCAGATCTCATGAGACTTATTCACTACCATGAGAACAGTATGAGGGAAACTGCCTTTATGATTCAATTATCTCCTCCTAGCCCAGCCCTTAACATGTGGGGATTGTTACAATTCAAGGTGAGATGTGGGTGGGGACACAGCCAAACTTATCAAACAGTATCTACTTCCCTTTCTTTCTCTGCCATCAAAATGCAAATTATCCAAAAAGACCTAGGTCACCAAGATGCTTTTCCCCATTTTCCCAGCCAAAACTACTTTAAAAACGCTTTAACCTATCTTCTCACCTTATTTTTCTCTACTTATTTTATTCTGGTGTTCTTCAAAACCCCATATTCCGATTGCAAGTTTTATTAAGACCTGGTGGCTATGGCATGTAACACTCAGCAAAATGTCTTGAACACAGTAGATGTTAATAAATGTTTATTGAATGTAGTTGATTTAATCACATGTAAGGAGACACTGAACACTTTTATGCTAAGAAGAATATGAACAAACTATATTTCATGCTGATTAATGTGGTAACCGAAACAGTATTTGCTTCTTTAAGCATCTTGGTTTACTTTCTTATGCAAATATGTGTCCATGATTTATAGGGTGCATAGAGCTAATTACCTTCCTTTGCTTGGTGTGCAACAGATCAGAAACCTAAAATTATTCTAATCCAAGTGTTTTCCAAGTGGCTTCTTTACAACCCACATTGATTCAGTATAGCAAAAGTAAAACTTACATGGCAAAGATAATTTATTTGGTGATGCGGTATAAAGAGAACTATATAAAACAGTCAGATCTTTTGACTTCAGGGTTGTGTAACACTGTCAATATATGCCTAATATTTATTGCAAAGTTGGAAAAGATAAGAGTGACGATTGAATAAATAAATAAACAATGGATAAAATAAGGTGTTCAAAAAAGAGTAATAATAAACTTTTAATTAACAGATTTACATAAAAATATAGTGTCCATTGAAAACATGGTACTGTATCAAATATCAGGCCTAGTTAAGTCCTGCATACATGAGGTTGAAAAAAAAATTCTATCAAAGAAAAATCTGGAAACTTCAGATATAGCTATTTCTTATTTGACAATGTGGTCAAGAGAATAGTAGTTCTATACAAGGACACCAATATGCCTATGTAAACATATCAGTATACATTAAGGCTTAAAATGTATTTCTTAAAAGTATTTATTTTATAAAAGAAAAATAAAACAAAAATGAACAGACAGCCTCAAACTATTTTTATGGGGTCTTCTTTAACTAACTGAATCTGAGTAATATATATTATGGTTTCCATTTCACTGTCAATGTCTGTAACTTAGTAAAAGTTAATCATGTGTTCATTTTATGTTGCCATACGCAGCCCTACCAGCAGCAGTGTGAATGACCTCAACCAGTAAAATCAAACACTGCAGAGACTGCTATGTCTGAAAGGAACAATTCATGTAAAGTAGATGAATTCCAGGTTTCCAATCAGACACAGAACAATAGTCAGGAAAACTGCCAAACCCCAAACTCATAAACACTAGGTCAAAACAATAATACAAATATTGTCTTGTTGTATTCATAAAAAGAAAAGCTGTCTATTGAAAATTCTTTGTTTAAAATCTTTGTGACTATCAAGGGTTTCACTTTCCATTTAAACAGTGTTATTTAACAATCCTGCTTAAGTCAGTATGTTCAGTCAGGGATAGTAAGACTAGATATGAATGCTAGTCTTATTATTTACTCGACTTTGTCTCCTTTGAATAATTCAAATGACAAACACTATAAACAAATTACTGGGAAAATATTTCCATTTTACTGCACCCAAATGGTAAATTGTAACATCAAAATGATGTCACTTTTATTATTGAAAAACATAATTTCAGAATATGGCCTAAATACAAGCAACTGTCAAGCCATTAGATGAAAATATATCCAGTGGGGGTGTTTGCTGAATAAGTACAGTTGAGTTCTTAACACTTTTGAAAACGAAAATGTTTTAATATATTTATCTCTGTGATTAGAGTGTTCTAGAACAAAACCTAATAATAACAGTAATAATAAGGCTTAACATGTATTGAGAATTTACTATAAGCCAGACACAGTTCCATATTCCTTATTTTTTATTTTATTTAATTCTCAAAAATTCCTTCTTATGTGGGAATTAAATAGATGAGGGAACTAAGGCATAACTTGTTTGAAAACCTTGCATCGGGCAAGGCAGTCAGTTAGCAAAAGAGCTAGAATTTGAATCCAGGCAGGCTGACTCTAGAGAATGCACTCTCAACCACAATGCTGTATTTATATGCCTCATACATCTCTGTGATGAATAAAATATCTAGACTTTCCATGTCAAATATTCAAATTGCAGCTTTGTAGCACATATTTCTCCAGGGATGGAAACCTCTATTTCACTGCAATCTTCCTCTCACAGAATTGCCATCACAAACGCCAACATGTAAGAGAAAACAATAAAGAAACAAGATTTTACGGATACTGATGCTCTCCATTAACTTTTTCATTCATTTATCTAATATGTATTGAGCATGTGCTCTGTGCCAACTCCTAGGCATTGTCTTAGCTTCCTACTGATGTTACAACTAATTACTACAAAGTTAGTGGCTCAAAACAACACAAATTAGTGTTCTCTCACAGTTCTGGAGGTCAGAAGTCCAAAATCAAGGTGTTAGCAAAGCTTCATGCCTCTGGAGGTTCCAGAAATTTATTTATTTATTTGCCTTTTCCAGCTTCTAGAGACTTTTGGCATTTCTTGGCTTTGGGATCTTTTCTGCATCTTCAAAGTGCATTCCCCCAAACTGGCTCCACTGCCAAATCTCCTTTTCTCATTTTGAGCTTTTTGCTTCTCTTACAAGGAGGCTTGTGGTTGCATTGGACTCAACTAGATCATTCAGGATAACACAGTCAAGTCCCTTTTGCCATGTAAGGTGACATATTTACAGGCTCTGGGAATCAGAGTGCAGACCTTCTGTGTGGAATATTAGTGTATCTACCATAGTAATGGTCCAAAATCCAAAAGGTAAAAAGTCCAGTTATTACCCTTGAGACGCTGGAGGAGATATTAAAGGATATAATTCAGGGAGGGATACAATTTGATTTTTTTTTTAAGAAAGAGTATTTTGGCAGCTCCAAAGAGCCAAATTATTGATATGATCTTTTTGAAAATATTAGTTTGAATTAATGTAGTAGAAGTAAAAATGGAGAGAAGAGCAGTGATCAGAAGAATGTTGAGAAGGTAGGATCACCTAGGACACAATGAATTCTCTACAAGGAATTATTTTCCTTTTGAATCGGCATTTCCATATCTGAAAGAGATAAATGCTGTATTGTATAAAAGACTGTAAGCTTTTAATAAAATACATCTTCATCACATTTTTAATTTAGGACAACATAGAAGACACCATGTGGCATAGCAATGGGGTAGAATCCTAATAACATATTCCTTTCCTGTAGAGTGACATCAATCCACTTATTCTTAATTGAAAAAGAAAAGTTAACTATTCCCATTTATTCACAGACATTCTCCAGTGTAACTTATCAGTATCATCTGGTGATGTTAGATCTATAATCCAACTATAGAGCATTAATTGCTTTCTTGCTCTAGAGAAAGTTTTCATTTTATCTGAAGTGATACACTCAAAGATGATCTATTGCTGGAAGTTTATGAATTCCCTCCATTTAGTATATTAACACCTGCTCAATTCAGGTTTCCTTACTGTAAATATTAATATCTCTTATCAATGTTAATTCCTACTCAGTAGAATTGCCTTTTAATAGCACTTGGTGGTTCATAACAGGTGCTGTGTATTATACTCATATAGTTGCCTCATTCAGTAGATACCATTCAAAAATATACCAAACCATTCATAGAAATTCATTCCAAAGAGTTGATTCCAAAGTTTGTGCCAATGAACGGAAATTTTGAATTAGAAGAGAAGAACTTGTGAGAGCTTGTCAGATGGCTGGTGGATGAAATTAGTTTTAAGCATTTTGGACCAGATCTCATTCAGAGTAAATGTAAACCAAACAATTTTATCCTTTAATCTTATTTGTGTTATTTATTTTGCAGAAAAAAATGCCATTTATATGAGTATGTGAACTCATGTGATTCATTTACACTTAAAATCTTTGAAAGGTTATTTTAGAGAGGGTTGATATCAAAAATAACAGCTCAGCTTGGATAAGTCTGAAAACCTTCAAGAGAGGATAGCAGAAGGGAAGAAAAGAGAGCTTCCAAATTTCCTTTGCCATATTTTGCAAGCTTAGACACAGATAGATCTTGAGTACAGCAGAGAAGCCTAAGCATACATGTTCTAGTAGCTTTAAAAGTTTTAAAATCCTTATTTGGGGATAGCAGTAAAAGCAGGCAAGAACTAGACAGGCCGTAAATGAACTGCTGCACTGCTTTGAGGACATGTTTCTCTTTCTACTTGTCTGTAGCCTGCAAATTCTGCAGCTTCACAGTGTCTAATGCATCAGACTTGAGCCACAGAATTCCTAGCATGCAAAGTATTCAATGTTATTTTCTGGCTTACAGAAAAATACTCCTCTCAGATGAAGCAAGAAATTGGGACTCTTACAATGTTCTAGTTTCTGTCATTTTATTTTCTGCATTAGAGGAGGAAAAAATAACTAAGAATGTTGCAAGTAGGTAGCAATGCTTTTTGCCCTGCATATACTCAACCCTAGCACTGTCAAACTATTTTAGTCTTTTACAAAATCTAGTAGGAAAGGCCTTTTGAGTTTTCAGGCTAGTGTTTCTTTTTATTTTATCCTTCATATTCAGCAGCCATGAAAGGATGCCGGAATTCCACAGTTATTTTAAGATGTTCTAATATCACATTACTTTCTTTCACTATGCTTTGGGTTTAAAACATTAGAGAATTATGAGGGCATTTTATCTAGAAGGGTCACTTTATTTGCTCCAGAGTATTAAAGGGCTTTGGATTAAAATTCCATTTTAATATATCACTCTTATTGATATCTAATGCTCCTTCCATGCTCAGAGAAGACTCTGAAGGTACTGGAAGTACTCGTTAGATTAGGGGGCTAGCTATATTCAATATGCCAATGAAATATAAGACTATCACTAAACTGGCCTTTGTGGAAGGTAAGTGACTGTAGTTGCTGCTTTAAATGCCATAGCTTCTTTTTTTCTTTTTGTAAGAAAGCGGATGAAGTTTTCAAGACATCTGTATCTCCAAGTGAAGTAATAATATAGACCAGCTGTATATTTATTATTTTGTTCTAAAAGGAAAGGATTATTTTCTTAGTTTAGCAATTCAAAAACCATTTTTAAAAATGCAGCGAGGAAAACTTGGAAAAAGGATACAAAATGTTATGGGGAAATGCAGCCTGCCCTAGTGGAAGGAAGATGGGATCTTCTTCCCACCTGCTCCACCACTCTGGGCCTTAACAAAATCACTTAACTGACAGTTTTCTGCTTCTCCATAAAGAAACTTAGAGTGGCCTACATAATAGGGGCATAGAAAACAGCTTCTGTCAAGAGTATTTGACTTCTAGAATTGTGCTTCATTTAACAAAAGTTGTTGGGCATGATTTAGGGGCCTGACAATGTGCTAGGCCCTGCAAATATGATGATGAGTACGCTTCAGCCCCTGCCTTCAAGGATTTCGCTTTGGAAACACACACATGTGCACATACACACACACAAACACAGCAGGATCATTAGTACATTAATAATAAAAAACTAACCGATCAGGATCCAGCATTTTAAAGGCACACTTTAACAAATCAATTGTAACTCTCGTTGAGTTGCAATTTATAAAAATAAGTTTATTGAAGCCTGTATTTTAGAGCACAAGGTTTTATATTTTCCCCATGTATACAGAAGAAAAACATGTGATAAAGATGCTTAAAAGATCCTTCAGTGAAATTTTTGGATGAAATGATAATTTATCTTACTATTCTGGTCACTTGAAATCATTTCAAATGTCATTGTTACCTAATTGCTGTAATTAAAAGCACACTTCTGCTCTTCCACAGGTGAATGACTGGACAAACTGGGGTACAACCATACCATGGAACAATACTCAGCATTAAAAATGGAAAACAATTGGTATAGGTAACAACACAGATAAACCTCAAGGAAATCATCCTGAGCAAAAAGTTAACCTCAAAAAGATACACACTGTGTAATTCCATCTATGTAACATTCAGGAAATAACATAGCAATAGAGATGAAGAAAGCTCAATGGTTGGCAGGTGCTGCGAGAGGAGTGAGGTGACTATGCAAGGGGTAGAGCAAGGAATGAAGTGACTTAGATACTTAGGGTCTTGATTGTGGAGTGGTTGCACAGAGGTACACATGTGATAAAACTGCATAGAGCACACTACCCCCTGCCACCACACACACACACACACACACACACACACACACACACACACACACGCAATGAGTAGAGGTACAACTGGTGAAATCAGAACAAACTATGGAAAACACCAAAGGCAATTCTTGTCTTTTATATTATGCTACAGTTATGCTAATTATTCTCATAGCGGGGACTACATGAAGGGTGCATAGGATTTCCACATGAAGTTTTTGGTGATTTCCTATACATCAATCATTGTTTTAAAATACGAAGTTTTTAAAAAGTGTATGCATTTCTTCTTGGTTATCGAGGTGCTGGTATTCACTCACCATTAGCAGTGCATGCATCTTCAGGTAACGCCGATACATGTGAACTTCTTAATTGATACTTTCTGGCTTTGTGTCCTTTGACACTTGTGACATGCATACAGGAAACGGCTGGTAGGACCCAAGCCTATTTAATTCTTTTGTGCCTATGAAACGGATGATAATACATAAAACATTTTAACATACTCAGGAATTTTTTTCTAATGACAGTTCAGATTTATAAACAATCCTGTGAGGTGTACAAGGACAAGTACAAAACATGCAGCTCCTATTATAAAAAATAAACGAGAGCTAACATAGCATGTGCAGGTGAGACTGGTGTGTAGGTTTTCCAACTCTAAATCTAATGCTTTTTTTATATTGGAATAAGTTGGAATAATACCCTGGACCTGTGATATCTCTGTGTCATGAAGCAATGTTCATGAAAGCCTTTCAAATGGCCACATTACACTAAAATATACAATCTGAATTGACAGGTAGTCTGAAGTCTGCTACAATAAAAGGAGGCTCTGCGCTTTTGGTCAGAGGATTAGTAAGAATCTCAGCTATGCCATTTAATCCGACTGGGCCCTAATTTATTCGTTTGTAAGACCACATTCCTACGTCGCAAGAATATTCTGAAGATTATAAGGGCTAACATTTGCAAAACTATTTATCAAATATATAAACAGCTTAGTAAGTATGCACAAAAATTAAATTTGCTTCCCACAGCCCCTTTTGTTGTGACCTATACTATAACAGAGCCAAGAATGCAGCAGCAAGCAAGAGAAGTGCTCAAGTCACTGACCGTCATAGAATGACAGGCAAGGAAGTTCACAGAAATTGTTCAAAGACAACTCTGAAAAAAATCTTTCTCCCAGTCAACTTGCAAATCTAACACTCCACAAATGTTTATTGAATAACATTTAATAATATAATTATAAATACAGAATATAATTATTTATTTACAATACTAAATAATTTTATTAATAATAAATTTATGTATTTATTATAATGTTTAATTTATTATAAAATTTATTACTTATTATATAAATAACATAATTATAAGTAAGATAATTTCCTACTAGATTTGCTGGCATTTCCATTCTACAAGTCATTATCGAGTGCCACTGTATGCTAAGCGTGTAACCAAAGGCTGAGGATAGAACTTTGAACAAGACTTGGTACATGTTTCCAGATAAATTTCAGTCTTGCTGAAAAGAAAGTGCCAGATAAGTTAAAAGTCTACTAAGTAAGATAATGTCCTCCTAGATTTGTTGGCGTTTCCATTCTACAAGTCGTTATCAAGTGCCATTATATGCTAAGCCTGTAGCCAAAGGTTGAAGATAGATCTTTGAACAAGACTTGGTACATGTTCCCAGATAACTTTCAATCTTGCTGTAAAAACAGTGCCAGGTAAGTTAAAAGTCTACTAAGTACGGTATATGAGAGCTCAGTAATATGTTTCCAGGGAATACAAAGGAAGACCAACAAACTGCATATGAATGATGAGTGATGAATCAAAAGGCTTTATGAAAAACATGACATCAAGATTGTGATCTTGTTGGACAGAGGAATGAGAAAGACAGGAAAGCAGAGAGGGAACTGTAAAATTAGGGGAGGGCACAGAGGCAGAGTAATGGTGAAATCCAGCAAGGGAAAGTCATGTTCAAAGATTATTAAGTGTTAAGAGAGCAAAACATACTAGTGGAAAAAAGATCTTCAGTAAAATGGAAGCATAGTTTGTGAGAACTATTGAAAGCAAAATATGGAAAAAGAAGCTGGGCCCACATCATGAATGCCCTTATAAGCAAAAATAAAATTTTTGAATTTTATACTGAGGATAATGGAAATCCACCGAGCGGTATTGAACAGAACAGTAACATGATGAGATTTGTATCTTATTCTTACTGCATACCAAAAACTAAACATGGAAAAACAAGAGCTTAAAGGTCAAGAAAAACCTCACTGCACCAGGAGAGGCAAAACAGGAAAAAATATGGATAATGAACAAGTAACTTCAAAAGCTGAGACACCTGTACCTTTTATTTTTTTGTATTAATTACATCCATGATTACTAAATAAACATGACTACTGTATATATAGGATTAATATTTGATCCCTTACTAGAATGTATGATAATGAGGGCTGCAACCACATAACCTAGTTCATCGTTATAATCCCACCTCGGAGGGTAGTACATGAAACTCATGTACAGTTTTTGAATGACTGAGCACATAGATGAAAACAGCATAAAGGCTTTAATGCTTAATGTGGTCTTTAGGGCAACACTGTATTGCAGCAAAATACAATGTTAACAAGCATAAGTTGCATGTAGGATTTTAAATTCTATCCATAACAATCAGCATTCAGTTTGAGAAAGGAAAATAGTATGTATACATTTTAGAAAATCTCAAATGTGTAACTTTTTGTTTAAGTTCATCAGTAGGTAAACCCTAACCCACATAGAAATTTGACTTCTCCATATTTTATATACCAAGTAGTCCAGAAAGTCAAGGTTTTACAGTTTTGTAATTTGCATTATAATTATTTTACAAGAATATTTAAAAAGTATATTCTCCCTTATTTCTTTTTTTCCATTAGGCTTTGAAACTTATGAACTAGCCTTAGTCTAAATTCCAAGAAATTATGAAGTGCATTAGAATATTTTTCATGTTTTTTATTTAAGACCAACCTCAATTATTGTGTCTTATGCTAAAAAGTCTCTGAATACCTATGATTATGGGTATTAATACACATGCATTGAGAGCAGCCATCTCTAAGTAGATGTGCCATTGCTGTTTAAAGTATTACAGTAAAATGAAACAGGAAGTGAAATATTCCATGTTTCCTTTAAATGAAAGAGAAATACATATTGTCAGCTAAAGTATGTCCCATTGGAAATTTAGTCAAAGCCACAAACTCCTAGAGAAATTAGTCTACATCAGCCTCATTTAAACATGCTAGAATTCAGCCCTAAACAGAGAATGTGGAAAGAACAATTACAATGTGCATATGGCTTATTGCAAGAAGTATCAAAATTAAGCATCTGGTCTATTCTTTGTCAAAATCATGCTTTCCTCTTTGATTTAATCGTTTACATTTAAATATGTGTGTGTGTGTGTCTTTGTGTGTGTGTGTATGTGTGTGTATTTAGACATATTTTTCCTCTATGAAGAACTCATTCCGGGTCTTTAGGGAAGGGTGATTGCCTGTGTGAGTGTTTTGAATTACAAGAGTCAGGTTTCTTTGCTAACTTAATCAACAGCTCCTTGAACAAACCAAGCACAGCCTTTTTATCCTTCCCAGTAGAAAGCGAAAACCATAAACATTGCTTGTTGATGCCACATAAATGTGTCTCCATTTTAAAGATCCAGAACTGGACAGCTTGTGAGGATTTTCTCCCATAACTTCCTAATCATTACAAAGTTAAAGACTCATGCTGTCTGCTTTTGCACATCTGGAGTTACGTTTACAAAGCTTACATGCACATACTATTAATAGTATTATTGCATGTACCATAATCAGTATAATTCTTACTTCTGATTTTTATAAAACCATGCACTTTTTAATGCACTTTAACTCCTACAACACACTTCACTGCAAAATAACATGGGAATATTATTCCATTTTTGAGCTGAGAAAACTGAGAAAATGAGTTTAACAGATATGCTCTAACTCACAATTCGGAGAAAGATCAAATTCATGAACTCTACAAACAAAACAAAATAAACTTAAACAAACAAGACAGCGGCTGAAGTAAAAGGCAATTTCATGTACTAAAAGTACATAAACGAAAGCCATTTAGCCTTTTATGCTGCTCTTTAAGATAATTTTGCTTTCATTTGTCCTCAAACAGTATACGATTTTTAAAAGTTAATTTCTTTGAAAATAAAATTTCAATTCTTTAATGTTTCTCTTCTTCACAAAATGAGTACTGAAAAGCTATGCAACATTCTCTGGGGTATTACTTTAATAAAATAAAGGAATGCAGTTATGACTGTGTGGCCCTTATAAAGTCTGAGATTCTGTTATTTTGATGGCAAACTCACTTCATTTGAGGAAATTTAATGTTTTTTTAGGGGAATGTCCAAGGAAAACTAAAGAGAATCTAATCTTCTTTTTCCCTAAAACATGGGGTCACACAAGAATATATTCTCAAAATCTATGATCCTAGAGATCACTTTGTTTCATAAAACATGTGATACTACAAATACGACAAAGGTGTTGTGAGTATCAAATGATAGCTGTTGGGACTTGACTTTTCATAATAATTAGAAATCCAATTTTCCGCAAAATAAAACTGCTTTGCATATAGAGAAATCACTTTTTAATAATAAAATTATGATGACGATCACTAATCATCTATCATGTGCTTATTGTATGCCAAAGGTGGTGAAAAACACTTCATATTGTTTAATCAAGATGCTAGCTAAAGTCACCCTGACATTGCAAGTCAAACAAAAGTTATCTTAAAATTTGCCCCACTTCCAGTAGGAAAAACAGTATCCTTGATAATATAATAACTGTGGAATTCTTAGAGGAAATTTTTTCCCCTCAAACTCATATCTAGCTGACAATTTACTTTCCTAATATATTATCTCGGTGTCTTCCTGCCTAAACTCATAATAAAAATCCATCTGATCTCTTTAAATAGAATACCTTCATAAACAGAAATGTGTATATCAGGCTCCCCAAATCGGGGTAACATAAGGGCTTTAAATTATAAAATCACAAACAGTTTAAAATCTAATATATATTCATTTTTTGAAAAAGTGTTTTTGTCCCTACAGCCTCCAGGAATATCTCAGGGGCTGGCTTTTTCTGCAGGCTCAGCCTCTGCTGTGGCCTTCGCCCGCTCTTTCTACTCTAACCTCTGTTCCTCTTTCTTATCTCTGATCTTCATCCTCAAAACCTGTTAAAGTCATTTTCAAAGCCACATAACTCTCTTGTTTGGCCATATGATTCCAGACCATTCCCTGGGGATTCCATCAGCTACCATGAAAGCAGTCTATTAGGGACTTTCTCTAAATATAGGTTTCTCCAAGAGAGAACACTGGATAGTAGTGGTTAAAATATTTTTTTAAAATTACACGCCCCCAAAGCACACTGACAGCAATTCTGTGGAGATGGGCCCAACTGTTTTCATTGACATTTTGTAAATGAGGACGCTGAGGCTCCAACAGTTAAAGTCAACAGTCTGTAGGCTAATGAGTGGTTAATGGGTGGCTAAAGAGTAGGACGGCCAGCCTTGCTTCTTTGAATGTTGTAAGCTTGGCCTTCAGAGTGCAACTTAGATTCTGATTCTCTTATTAGTTCCTACTTAGACTTAGTTCTTCTTGCTTTCTTTGTGTCTTCATGTGTAGCTGAGTCTGCATTCATTCTAGAAAAGCTCCTGCTAGCCTTTTTCTTCTTAGTTTCTGAATTCAACTTCATACCCTATTGTCAACCTTTCCATGAAAAGGAATTCCATATTCCCTAAATGTGTGAGGTATGTCAGCATCAATCTGGTAAGTTAATTCACATAAAAACTCCTTATAAACTGTAAAACTCTCAAAAATATAAGGTATTGCTGAGGTTGAAATATGTTACGTCTACCTCATTAAATCAATAAAAGCATGTGAGTTATTTTACAGTCTGCAAACTGAATGGCAGTTTATGATAAATATCTTTGGTAGAAATGTTTTATATGTTGAAACATCAACACTAATACTAATTTATCTTCACAGATATCTAATGCAATCATACTAATTATTCTAAATAAAGATGGAGGTTATGTCTAAATTGCACCAGGAAAATGTTCAGAAGATATAACCCCACAATTCATGCAGTGGCAAACACAGTTTATACAATGTCAACTTTTGTTGTGTATAAGAGGTGGACTTTCTCAGAAAGTCAAAGATCTTGAAATAAATGCATCCATTACCTTTCTCTGAACTAAACTATAGAAATGAAAGACTATGATTTTTTTTTCCATTTTACTAAGACTGTGATTCTTGAACTTCAAAGATCCCGATAAATTAAAACTAAACTACAAAATACTAAATACAGAGACCTATTTCAGGTCTCTGTGAAAAAAAGGTCTCTGTGTGAAAGACATGAAAAACTCTTGTAACTAATTTCTGAAATGATGAATAAATTCTTTATTTGCTCAGTATGTAAGGTGATGTATGTAAAATTTGGAGCTTATCTGCAGACTGAGCCCCTCTTTGATTTAGAAATCAATGTTATGCGTAATGGTCAATAAACATGAACACTTTGTTATATAAACTGTCTCAAGATATGTGACTCCTCTATCTTCTATAAGTGATGGGACCGAAAAAAAAATGGCAGAAATATCTAACCCACAAACTGGTTACTAAAATAGAGCAACCCACATCTCTTGTTACAGAAAAATGAAAAAACACTCATTCTTCCATGAGTTTTTATGGTATAAATGCCAGCCTACAAAGTGGGATTATATTAAGCCTACAAGATCACTATGCTTTCTTTTCATTTTGGAAGAAGCAAGAGGGTAAGGACAATAAACTTTTAATTACAGTAAAATTCACTCTGAATATAGGACAGAGGCATTCCTAGATATATTGGGGCTAGACAGAAAGTTGGTTTTCCAGTGTATCTCCCCATAATTCTGCATATTTTTGTCATTTCCCAATAAGGTAGTTTTAGAGAGAATCTGACAAACTATAATAGGTTAGTTGAACCTATAAACAAATGGAGTCATCTGCCTTTGGCCAGAGAAGGATTTTAGTATTAGGGCAAACGTAGCAATGGGTTGCTGACATTTCACATTTGGATGTAACGAGAATTGGAATATAATAATCAAGAGAGCTGCGCCAAGCAATTGATTCCACTTCATTGTCTCTTACTATCATGTGCTGCTTATCCTATAAGCTTACATTAGACAGTAGTGGATCAAATCCCTAAACAAAAAAAATATAATATTTGAGTGAGTTGCCTATAAAGGACTATGGTCATTTATTAGATTTTTATTGTTTTCAGAACAAATGGTTTAATCTAACGTAAAATAAAAGATGATCTTCCATCTAAACTACCATAACAACTCAGTTTTGTATGACATTATATTTCCCAACCCATTTCTGTACTGAGTTGTAAGCAAAATACAAGGCCAACTGGGGTTCCTGGAAGCTCTCTGGATCTTAAAGAATGTAACAATTTGTTTTGTGTTATACTTTGCAAAGAAAATACTAAGTAAAGTAGGATGGAATGTAAGTCAGTGATGAAAATGATCAGTCATTCCATTATCTAAGAAAACAGTAATATCATTATTAAAAATAAATGAGCCAACATTCTATGTAATCAGCTTTTACAATAAGCCTATATATGATTCACATTTGAACCATACTGTAAATCCTTTTTAACATTTAGTTATCAGAAAATTATAGGCAAAAGTACTTTGGATACAAATTTCATACATTTGTGTTCTCTAGGATTAACCAAAACCACAGCAAACTAAATTGATATTGATAAGGCCAAACTAATAACTCATAATGAAAGAGAAAGAGCAACAACAATTGAAAACTGAGCAGCTTCAAACAGACTGATCGTGCCTTTCACTTAAGTACTCTATGAATCATATCCATCATTTGACTATAAAATCAGAAGATGGAACTTAAAAATTCACATCAGTTTATGATCCATTAAGAAGTTCTTCCTGGTCCGGGGAAATCACAAGAATCAATGTATATATATATTTAGACTTTGGCAGAAACATTGATGCATTTGCTTCAAATGAGCACTAATACGTTATCAGATACTTTGTATGAACTATGACCCACCTGGATGAGACCCCGGGGTTCTAAATCTGGCTCTGTTCTTCAATCTGACTGCCTTTATCGTTGTGTAATCTATAAAATTATTAAGAGAGAAAAGATAGAGAATATAAGAAAATCTCTGTCCTACTTTCCTCATAGGACTCTTTTAATGCTCAAATGTGATCCTGCATGTGAATGTACATCAAAGTGTGTAAAGTGCAAGCCACAGAACATTAAAAGTCAAAGAGGCATTTAAAGTCATTAAGTCCCATCTTCTCAGGTTGTAGATGAGCAGCAGAGATTTATGATTCACCCAAGAACAGCCAGAAATCTAATGGCTGGATTACAGTTCTTTTGAGACCTGGTACAGAGATGTTTCAGATTCTTTACAACAATTCTCAATTCACACTATTATCACAATTACCACCAATATTTTTGTTAATATATTACTGATGATGTACATTCAATATTCATTTAATAATTCTGCTAATCATATTTTTTAAAACATTTCCATTTTTGTCTTTTTGACATTCAATAACCTGGTTCTTCTCTTTCTCCTTCAGTCAGCAGACACCCTTGATCATATCTTTGGGAATCCTATTAAAATTAGTGCTCATTCCATATTCCCATGGTTTCCATTGTCTTCTCCATATGATGACTACACAATTTTTAGGTCCAATGTTTTCAAGTATAAGAGCTGGTGAGATATTTACATACAGATGTTTCTCTCAATGTCAGAATCATAACAACTTTGGACAGCAGGAAGTTTGAAATCAAGAAGACATGGATAATGCCTTCAAAAGTCTGAAGAAGAATGACTTTCAACCTGAAATTCCCAATCTCACTGAATGATTACACAAGTGCAACTAATTAAAGCTCATGGCATATTCAGTTAAGGAAAAGGTAAAAATATTAAAGTTTCAACGTATCTTCTCTTAGGAAGCATTAACAGTAAATATTCCAGGAAAATGAGTTGAAAGTAAGAACAAATGAAGATATAGGGGCCACAAAATAGGGATACTAGAGATATTAGTAAATGCAGTACCAGGAGGAAAGCCATGCAGCAGCCCAAGGAGCTTCAACACAACTTGGAGAGATGACAGGTTCCAGAGAAAGGAAATGTTACTGACACAGTATCTGAAATATTCAATTATTAAAAAATATTAGACAGAATTTATACAATTCATGGAGCATATAAAAACAAAAATTGGTATATAGGAAATTAATCACATGAAAACTAAAATAAGTAATTATTAATTTCTGGAAATCTACCATTAGGTGGAAATCTTAGTAAGTCATGGCTATTCTTCTGACCTATGAAACTCCTCCCTATGGTCAGACAATGACCACATGGCCTTGGGTACCAGTCCACTGTGGAGACAGTGGAATCTGTGTTCACTTATTCTCAGCCTAATCATGAAGTTATCCTTTGCCCTGATTGTTTTTTGGTTCATTAAGCCAAGTCCAAGTAGAAATTCTTGTGAATTTTCAAATCCCAACCATACTTTGTAGTTTTCCTAAAATGATCAACAGAAAAGAAAGTATAATCATAGTCTTTTTTTTTCTTTTTTTTTTGAGACAGAGTCTTGCTCTGTTGCCCAGGCTGATGTGCAAAAGTGTGATCTCAGCTCACTACAGCCTTCACCTCCCAGGTTCAAGTGATTCTCCTACTTCAGACTCCCAAGTACCTGGGACTACAGTGCATACCACCACGCCAAGCTAGTTTTTTTGTATTTTTCAGCATGGTTTCAGCATGTTGGCCAGGCTGGTCTTGAACTCCTGAACTCACAACTTCAGGTGGTCCACTCCCCTCAGCTTCCCAAAGTGCTGAGATTACAGGTGTGAGCCTCTGTACTCAGCCTCTAAGTATAGTCTATTACTTGAACCATTAGTCGAAAAATGTATACAGCCATGATAATGCAAATAATGTCTACTGTCTTAACCAAATGTTTTGATGTAACTTTGTTGGGAGAATGGGGTGGGGAATTTAGTTGGGACTGAAATACTGAGGATGAGAAAGTCATTTCCACACGTACACTAATAAGAAATCAGTGGGTGATGTCCAAAATAGATTAAACCAAGGAAAGGCAGGATATTATTCAGAAATACAGAGGTTAATATAACAAAAGACATCTAAAGTGTTTGAAAGTTATCTCCAGGGAGCAAGATCAGAGAATATTAATTTTTAAAGTATGTACTGTAATGTCCTTCTGTTTGAAATATAAGCTTCTTAAGTTCCTCATCGTTGCCTTATAATTTTATTTTATGCCCCAGCATACTTCCTTGCCAGATATTTGTTTAAGGAATGCTGATGTAAAAAAGGAGGAATTACCACTAGGTTTGTGGCATGCAAAATGCCTTTGCTTAAACTTAAAGATCTAGAGCAACACAGATAAAAAAATGATTGAGACATTTTCAAATTAAAAGCATTTTAAATTAAAGCAAGAATTCTTTCCTGGCCATGTGAAGACACATTATTTTTAAACTGCATTTGAACTTCTTAATAGCTTACTTTGGGATATTTTACTCTTTCTCTCAATTTTGACCATTGTACCCATGTTTAACAAACTTATAAACATTTTATACTTACTCCGCCTCTTTCCCATAAGAACTTGAGAAACATACAAGAAAATGGCGTTTTTTAACTGGGTTAATAAAATACAAATGGAAAGTCAGGTCCAAAGAAAAATAAAGATAATAGATGCGTTGATGAAGATCTATATCAGTATGTGATTAAATATTTATTTCATTTATTTCTTTATACTATCCTATCTGAATAATTGGATAAGCAAGGAATTGGGGCAAAGAAAAATAAGAATAGAAAAAAGCAGATAAGAAGGGACAAATTATTGTTCAAAATGCAAGAGCAATTTTTTGGTTACTTTTCTTGAAATGAACCCAAAGTATAGCTCTGAGTTTCAAGCAGCTAATATAGAAAGGAGTGGTCATGGTGGAGCAACTGAATGCAAAATGTTACTATGAGCTGCCTGGCAGGCAGAGCAAAAACAGAAAAATACACAACTGACTTTCAGAATCATTTCATGAAAATTATAGAGGATGCCACCATAAGGATCTGTTATAGTTTTTCATTTGCTTATGTTAATGCATGATACTCAATTACATTTAAATTTATGATTAAATAATAAATAGCATTTCAAACTATAACTATGGCCCAAATATTCCTTGGCATATACTTGTACAAAAAATTTGTTTTTTACCTAATATTCAAATTTAACTGAGATGCTTGAATTTTTTTTCTTGCTAAATCTGGATACCTTAGTATGGAGTCCTTATGGAACTTCAGAAACAAATCTTTCAGATAAGTTTTAAGATATCCATACTTAAATTTTTATATCCAGTAATACCTACTCTAATATAAATTTCCAGTGTAATGATATGTTGAATTTTCTTAGTGACCTAATTTCTTGTCCAAACTGTGTTTGAATTTTTTGTCATGTCTCTATATTTGAGATATTCTATTATTTATCTGAGAAAATTAGATTGTATTCAAGAGGGTAGCATAAATGCTTTATTTTTTGTTTTCCTGTACTGAGAAATACTAGAATAAAGAAGGGGAAGAATTATTATTTAAATCAATGATTTGGCAACTCAATTATACATCCTTATGCAGAAAACCACAGTGGAATTACAAAGAGAGGATACTTAATGAGCCAATTGTCATTTTTTTGGTGGAGAAAATGAAAATTGTTTGTACTACCTGAGCTTGGAAAAAGTGATGCCAGTCAGCTAGCAGAAGATACTTAGCATTTATACTCACTGTAAGTGAAGGGTAGGTGACAAGTTATACACGGGTGAAGAATATGTTAACAGAATTAAAAATAGGGCATTTCGTTCCAGTCAAATCAAGAATGCTAGTAATAGCTGAGTGCATTGACTCATGCTTATAATCCCAGCACTTTGGGAGGCTGAAGCAGAAGGATTGCTTTAGATCAAAAATTTGAGACCATCCTAGGCAACAGAGTGAGACCCCATCTGTACAAAAATAAAAATAAAGAATAATGCTGGTACTTCAGAATTGTTATTTTTGCAGCAGGGGATGAAACACAGATATACATATTTCTACAGAATCTGTGTTATTCACATATATGCATAAATTCTTTAAAATAGAACATAATTAGTTCATCGTACTCAGTTTCTTTAACTTACTCATTTTCTCCCTCACTTGAGATAGAATTTCTTTAATTCTGTAAAATGAGAGGAGTATGAAATACTTAAATTCAAAGCCAACGAAGTTTGAAAGGGGTAATTGTTGAGGGATACCCACTACCGAAATTTTAAATTGCACTATACTACCGTGGATTCTTTTTTAAAATTAACAAGAATAAAGGCAACCTATCATTTTATTCTTAAGGTGTTAAGGGTCCAATTCTGACAAGTTTTCAAGTACCCCATAATGAGTCTTACGGATAAAATTCAAATCATGAGCCTCCTTCCACTAATATACTTGTGAATGAGAAATAATGTGAGAGATAATAAAGTTGTAAAAATTCATTTCCTACTGCATAGCATATTGTGTGGTATTATGTTGGCTTTCTTAAACCAAGTTAAAGTTAGAAATAAAACTGCCCTTACACATTGATGTCTAACAGTCCAGATGAATTCTTTAGTAGAAATGTATTCCTAATGTTTACCTGATTTTTTAATATAAATAAAGAAATATGAGACGGATAAGAGAACATAAAAAATGTAAACAAAATTTTAGAGATTAGGTTATATTTACCTCTGTGTCCAAGTCACTCCATAGTAATTCAGATCTATCATAACCTACGTGTATTTCCAATTCTTTAGTGATTCTGAAAAAAGGTCTTATACTGATATCTTACTACAACAGACTCTCAAAAGACACTAAATTTGTTGGAGTAAAGCTGTTGGCATAATAAATATGTGATAGACAGCAGCAAGGAGACATGAACTATTAAATCATGCCTCCTTTATTCAAGTCAACAAACATATATTAAGTGTATACTCTGCCAAGTAATGCTTTGGCTTTTGAGGCCTACAGAGGTTTTAAAAATACAAGCTGGAGAAAGTACATCTATAAATCAATAGATTATTCTTTCATAAGATAAAAACAGCAATAAAAGTATCAACTTGAACATAAACTTAATATATATAAAATGAATAACATACTGACATATAGAGAGAGTGGTTGTATATAGAGTACCTATATAGTATACATGTATACATATTTAATTCCATATTGATATGTTATAAAACTAAAAAGACGAGACAGCAAACCTAAAGTTCTACTATTTTTTTTGATGCTCCATTTGGTTGTCTTATGTAGCCGTGTTGAGTATCTTTCCCACTTTGGAGACAAAGGGCATGAAGAGCAGCATTAACAAGAAGTGTGGCTCCTAAAGCGAGGCTTCCTTTAAAGGTTACTTATGATCTAACATGCAAATGTTGAAATTACTTTTTTAATTGAACAAGAGGAAGGAAGAATACTCAACGCACATGGATGAGTTTGTAAATATATAGATATATGTAGTGTCATGATTTATTCTAAAAAGCATGAATAATGTATATATTTTTTAAATGTCAAGTTCGAGTAAAGGAGAGAATAATCCAACATGAGGCCGGAGAGATCATGAATGCCAGACCATGAAAGGACACGGTGGACATACTAAAGACAAGCATATTATTCTAAAGACCATGAGTTGCCAGCAGAGTGTTGTCAATAGACCAGAAAGATCACCTGGAGTAATGTGGAATGGGAGTCCTCACAGAGGGCCATGTACGTTGAGGGGTGGAAAGAAGACCTGAGAACTTCAATTTGTATTTATTCATATCTGTTCCTTTTAAGGTGTGTGTTTTGCAAATGTTTTATAGTAACTACTTAATTTTAGAGTACATATTAATTTTAAATTATTCAAGATACACGAATGTACATTTTAACTGATGGAGTGAGTGTTCAAAAATGTTTTGAAACCACTAATGTTGAGCATGATTTGAAAGAGGCATGAAAGCAGAAAGAAAGAAATGAGGGAAGACACTGGTATGTTAATTCAGAGGAAGGATGGAGAAGGCCTCCATGAGGCAGAAACAGTGGGCGTAAACGGGAGGGGCCAGACTCAGTCAATATTCAGCAGACATTCTTTCTTTTACCTTCCCAGTCTTTCCCATTGCTTTATCTTTAGCAAGCATGTGCATCATATGTTATCTGCTGTTTTAGTTTATTCGAGCTGCTACAACAAAATCATAGGCTGAGTGGCTTGTAAACAACAAGGAATTCATTTTTCACAGTTCTTCTAATGGCTGGATAGTTCAAGATCGAGGGAGCAGAAGGTTTGGAGTCTGGTCATGACCTGCTTTTTCATACACAGCCGTCTTCTCACTATAACCTCACATAGTAGAAAGAGCGAGAGAGATTTCTCTGGGGTCACTTTTGTAAGGGCCCTAATCCCATTCACGAGGGCTCTGCCTCCTAATACCATCACCTTGTGAGTTAGGATTTTAACATATTAATTTTGGGAGAACAAAATAATTTTGTTCACCTACATTTCAAAAGATGAAGTCTCTGGGAGCCATTGGATTGCAATGGCAGTAGAGAACTGCCATGAGGGTAGAGCCTCCTGAGACTTCAGGCCATTGGAGCCGCCATGGCATGATTCTAGCTTGAGAAAGCTCTAAATCTTTATGTTTTGCTTCCCTTCTGTTTATCAATTTAATCTTGAAGTAATTTCCTTCTTTTGCATTTACTATATGCGGTTAAGAGAAACCAAGCCACAACTTTAACATTTTGCTTAGAAATTTCCTCAGCCAAACGTTCAATGTAATCACTCATAAGTTCTAACTTTCCCAAAACGCTAGACTACAAATACAATCTAGTCAAGCTCTTTGCCACTTTATAACAAAGATGGACTTTCCTCTGTTATCTAATAACATGTCCCTAATTTCCAACTGAGACTGAATCAGAATGACCTTTACCATTCATGTTGCTAGCAAAATCCTGTTCAGAAATACATAGATATTCTCTAAGAAGATTCAGGCTTTCTCTGCAGCTCTCCTTTTCTTTCTGAGCCCTCACTAGAATTGCCCTTAACATATTTTCACCACAATGTAGCCTTTTACTATCATGTACCTCAAAATTATTCTAGCCTCTGCCCATTACCCAGTTCCAAAGCTGCTTCCACATTTTTGGGTATCTGTTAGGGCATCACCCCCACTTCTTGGTATCAGAATCTGTCTTAGTCAGGGTTCTCCTAAGAAACAGAACCAAGAGGAAATACAGAAATATGTAGAATGAGATTTATTATGAGGGATTTACATATACAATCAGGGAGGCTGAGCAATCTCACTATCTGCTGTCTTCAAGCTGGAGGTCTAGGAAAGCTGGTAGTATAGCTCCAGTCCAAGCCAGAAGGTCTAAAATTCAGGAGAGTTGATGGTACAAGTCTAGTCTCAGACAAGAGCCCAAGATAAGGAGGGCTGAGACCAGGAGAAGACAGATGTCCCAGCTCCTAAGGGGAAAATGTGTTCTTCCTTTGCTTTTGTTCTCTTCATGCCCTCAAAAGACCACTGATGCCCATTCACACCGAGAAGGATGGATCTTTTTACATCGTCTATGGATTCAAATGCGAATCTCCTTATGAAACACCCTAAATGCACACACAGAAGTAACGTTTCACCCTAGTAAACTGACACAAAATTAACCATCGCACCTGCACGTAGCAGAGCTGATTCGAAGTGCTCAGAAAAACCTGCAATGATTTTGGGATATTTAAGCTCTGTCTAATTCTGGGGATTTTGGTTGGAAAATCATACTTCTCTGCATGGTTAGAGAGAAAATCTAGATGGTTTTCTACGTATTATTTCCCTATATGTCCACAATGATCACTGTGTTTGAATGCATAGAGAAAATGGTCCAAATACAGAGAAAGAGGAAGAGGAGGAGGAAAAAGAAGACTGTATTCTAAAGAAAGAGTATCTATTAAGAAGTCAAAGTTCAATCTGAAATGTCATTGTCATCCTCATTTCTTCTCATCTCAGCCATTTGTTCTACAAGGATGAAGCCCAGAAGAACTTTCTGAGTTGGGCTGACTTGCTCTTTTCAGAACAGACAGGCATCAGAGGGATTCATTATCTTTTCATGACACACATTAAACAGTCTACACTCTGCCATCCAGAAACTAAATCTGCTATAAGAGAAGTTTAGTCTCTAGCCTGTCTTCAATATTATAGGCAGAGCTATAATCATTAACTATCTATCATCTATGTATTAGTTCTGTCTATCTATCATCTATCTATATCATCTGTGTATCTATAAAATTGTGTATACATATATACACCTATACATAGACATACATATACTATAAATGCAAAATATGTGTATATAAACACATATAACGTTTCTTTCTTTCTTTTTTTTTTGAGACAGATTCTTGCTCTGTAGCCAGGCATCAGGCCGGAGTGAAGTGGCTCGGCTCACCGCAACCTCGTCCACCTGGGTTCAAGCAATTCTCCTGCCTCAGCCTCCCGATACAGACATGCACCAGCATGCCCAGCTAACTTTTGTATTTTTAGTAGAGAAGGGGTTTCACCATGTTGGCCAGGATGGTCTCTATCTCTTGACCTCGTGATCCACTCACCTCTGCCTCCCAAAGTGTTGGGATTGCAGGCGTGAGCCACTGTGCCCGGTCTATAATGTTTCAACATATGTATGTGTGTTTATATACTCAACAGCTGTGTGTGTGTGTGTGTGTGTGTGTGTGTGTCTGTGTGTACCTAAGAACTGTACAACAGTCATACTTCTGGAGTAAAACAGGCCTACATCTGAAGTCCAGTTCTAGCCCCTACAAGCTATAAACAAGTCTGACAACTTAATTCATTTGAGCCTATCCTCCTCACCTCTAAAATGGTAATAACAGTGTCCACTTTGCCATCTTATCATGTAAATTAAATGAGATGGTGGCATATAAATTGCTGGTTTACAAAGATATTCAGTAGAGTAGCCATTGTCATTTTGTTGTGGCAGATAGAAGTACTTTCTTTCACTTCAAAGATGTCTTCATTGAAGTTCAGAGGTGAAAGGATAGGCACTGCAGTAAAAATAGAATTCACATTTACTGAGTTTTAGTTTTATGGCAAACACAAAGATAAACAGTGACCCAACCACACTTGCATTCTCAGACAACGTAAGCAGTGATTCTTTATGAAACACATGGACAGAATACACAAGGTAAACCAAAGAGGAAGAGGGGGAAAAAAGCAAACAGAAAGCGAGAAAGGGAGAGAGAAAGGCCAAATGCGAATAGTTTGATTTGAGCTAGACTATAAAACCTCACTTACTCAGAGGTCACATTTGGCAAAACTTAACCAGGATGTAAAAGATCTACAGAGGTATGCGAAGCAATGCAACACCTTTGGGTACTTGAAACAGAGAGGAAATGTGTCCTTTGACTTTCTCTCAGGATCTATTTACCCTTGGTTCTGATACAAAATTCAGTTCATGCATTCATTTAGTTTTCTAGTATTTGAAAGATTAGAAGTAGAATTTTCATGCAGATTACATTTTATTGCTAGTGGCCAACATTTTAAGAGAAAAGCAAAATGGCAGCTAACGATCTGATAGAGAAGAAAGAGACTCCATTATAATCAGGTATTAGAATTCCATAATGAAAGGAGCTGGAGTGATTGTATAGAAAAGAAGTTGTTTATAACATACCCCTTTCCTCTTCATGCATCAGCATATTATAAACAATATAGTAAATGCTCCTTGAAATACTGGGTTAGGTCATCAAAAACAAGTTAAATTATGTTTACAATCTCATTTAAAGAAACTGCAGGATAAAATGCATTGTTGAATAATACCACTTAAATAATTAACATTTCTAGCAAAGACTTAGTGTTGAACAGTTGCATAATTATAGTTTGCTTAACTTTTCTGAGTCAAATTTCCTATTTATAACATAGACATGATAATATGTAACTAATGAGGTTGTCAGTGGTTCTAAATGAGATAATAATTATAAACTTACCTTGTGCCTGGTCTGGCATGTAAGATGTTAACTCATTAATTTCTACTTTTAATTGGTTAAATTCTTCTTAAATAGGATTAGCCTTAGTTATTTAAAAAAAAATTCATATTTCGTGAATTTATCATGGTGAAAGTTAAATTAGCATTTACTTTTCTTTTTTCCTTTCCTTAAAAAGACAAATAGTAGGGCGGGTGTGGTGGCTTATGCCTGTAATCCCAGCACTTTGCGGGGCCAGAGCGGTGGCTCACTTGAGGTCAGAAGTTTGAGGACAGCCTGGGCAACATGGCGAAACCTGTCTCTACTAAAAATATAAAAATTAGATGTGTGTGGTGGTGCATGCCTGTAATCCCAGATACTCAGGAGGCTGAGGCGGGGAAATTGCTCAAACTCAGGAGGCGGAGGTCTCAGTGAGCCTAGATCACATGACTGCACTCCAGTCTGGGCAACAGAGCGAGACTCTGTCTCAAAGAAAAAGACAAATGGTTAAATACAAAGGCATTCATTTATGTTTTAGTCTCTTAAATTATAGGCTGTTACCCTGTCACAGGAGTTCCTTGAAGAGTCACAGTTCCTTTAAGAATGCCACATGGTGCCAGCATGGAGAAAGCACCATCCATTTATTTTTCATGAATACAAATGTCAGCTGGATTTATCACACAACTGTGGGAACTCAGGAACAGAAATCTCTGTTGATTTCTCAAGCCTGAGTAGAGGGAGTCTTAGCCTGCAGGCACACCCACAAAAGTGTGTATGTGACTGCACATGTCGGAAAGACGATAGATTTGTCTCATCTTTGTATGATACACTTTGGGAATGAACATTTATTAGGAAATAACAGGGCAACTAAAGACTAGTTGCATCTGATTTCCGGAGGAAGCATATATTTTATTTTAGATTTGGGCAAGTCTAACATGAGTAAAATTTCATTCACAAATGTTATTTACTCTTTCACTGAAAGCAATCTTCTCCTTTTTGAAAATGAAAAATCATTTCCACTTTCATTATATCCTTTCAATTCCACTCCAAAGCTGTGTTGCTGAAGCACATCTTTATTTTACACATTGCCCTATCAACATCTTGTTTCTGCGATATTTTTCACACCAAAGGAACGCGGTGTATTTGATTGAACTTATCAATTCTTCATTCTGTTCTTGTGAAGATGAGGCAAGAGAACTTGTTACTGGTAGTTAAAGAGAGTTCAAGCTGCAGAGCTTGTTTCAAATGTGTAATCTCTGTGCTCAAGCAATCAATGACCCTGGTCACTGACCCCGTCTAAGTTCTAGTGTCTCAGACTGAGCAGATGGCTGATTCATAGATTCTAGCCAACCCATCTCCTTTCTCTTCTACCCAGTTCTATCACACCAAACACACACACACACACACACACACACACACACACACACACACACACACACATTATGGACAGTTTTGCTCTCATCTACTCATCAAACCTTATCTGACTGTGTCTCATTAATATTGTCAAGATAATACCAAGTAACTGTTTAATCTTTCTTTTATTTGGGGGATTGAAAAAAAATTGGAGATTACAAAAAATACACTACAAAGGGGTACTTTAGGAGAACTAACCAAATGGGCTAAATCCAGGTTTTTGCTTGGGGGTCAAAGATGATCTTTGTGGTAAGAACATGTTGTAGTCAGAAGCACAGAGAAACTGATGGCCAAAATGTTCCAAAGATCAAAGATCAAAGATGCTAAAGCAAAATCTTCATTAAGAAATATGGAGGAAGTATACATCCAGGAAAAGAAAAAACATGAGTGAAGATTGGAGAAATGGAGATGAAGTGCAAAGTAGGAATGAAGTAAAGTACGTAGGACTTTTGACATGGCCAGAACTGAGATTCTTTTTGTTGGGTGTGATGGGGTGTTAGGGCATGCTATCTAAAAATAGGGTGCTTTAACGTTTCAGAAACTGCAGAAGCAGAAATATCTCTCTTACCTTCCACTCACCCTTCACTTCCAAGCAGATCATATGACTTTCATTTAAAAGGTTCCCTCCATATACCAGGAAGGGAGGAGCACACTTTATCTCTGAAGACACAAGGATACAAGGCAGATTCTTAACAAACAAGCCCTGCTATGTTTCTTAGAGTAGGTTATCATTAGGTCAAAATTCCTTTGTACAATCATACTATTCCATGACTGTCCACACTTCATCAAACCTAGGAATAAAGCTATATAGGCTTTCCCGTTTCTTTGAGTCTTCATTTTTGAAGGCTTCCTTGTCATATAAAACTTATATTAAACAAATGTGTGTGCTTTTTTCCATGATAATCTGTTTTTTCCGCAAGAGTTTTGCTCAAGAACCTACGGATGGGTAAGGAAAAGAAGTCTTTCCTCTCCAACAGGTGCCACTTGTATGGAGCTTTGTGAAATCTGTCTGAGCAGAGTGGCTTCCCTGTAGATAATACACACAAACAGAAATCATATCCTATGGTTCAATATCAATACATTACATGAACTCCCTCACAGTATCCTACAGAACTTTAAATACTTCTCTTCCATAGTAATTTCTGAAGTATCTTTTTTAATTGTTTTGTTTTGTTTTATTCTCATTCATCTGACACTCACAGTCAGAATATGAGCTCCATGGGGAAAAAAAAATCTTACTTCTCTATCTGTTAATATCCAGTAGAGTACACAGCAGTTTGCTGAAGTGGCTTTTAGTGTAGCAAGCTGATCATCTGGAAGAGATTTACAAATCCTGAGCCAATAATAAAGCTAAGTGACCTGGCTGGTGTAAGCCCAAGTCAGGGAAATGAAATTGCAAAGGGATGAAGGGGCCTGAATGCACCATTTCATAAAATCCAGTTGCACTCATTCAGCAAATATTTTACGTACATCAGATATTATTTTCACACAGATGAGAAGATAGCATTAGCTGTGTTGTGTCATTGTCAGTAGCTGACACAATCTTCCTCTTTTACTGTGAGTCCCTGAAGCCAGGAACCCAACTGTACTTGGCACTCTGGGAAGCATTTATGATGAAGATCACACCTTCTTCATTTCATTAGAATTTTAAGACAGTGGTTCGTGACAACAAAAAAGGAACAAATATATACAACTTTGAAGTAAATCTTTAACATCATTTTCAACTGACTCTTGGGAACACAGTGAAAGAATAGATTATGGTAGAACTTGAAAATGTGTCATATTAAGATATTTAAAATACAGTAGGACATATGTTTAAAATCATTAAACAAATGTTAAATGTAGAATAATATTGTATACTTTAGTACAGACTGAATTTATTAATATATGTTTCTGAGAAAAAAAAAACAACAGGTTATTGGCAGTTTTTTTGGCGTAGTACCGTGCTGGTTTGAGTCTAGAACATGCTAATGCTAGACTCTCCTTTCTTTGCATTTTCTTTCCTTGCTCTAGGCTATTTCTTAGCTCCTCTTCACAGGAAAGCTCCTCAAGAACTGTGTTTTCTTCCTTCTTCTGTAGTCACTGACACTGAAGTCTTGCCTTGTATAGAAGGCCAGGGACTCAGGCCTGCTTACTTTTCGCTATCTCTTCAACCCACTCATATAAGCTTTTATTGCCACTCCACTGAAAATACTTCTACCAAAGTCAGTAGCTATTTACACTTCGCCAAATGTCTGCTATATTTGAGGCAGATAACCATGATCTCAAACCAGAATGTCCAAATATGTACTTAAAATGGGTTGCTGAGAAAAGGGCCTCCTACTCCCATTTAGATGCTTTCACTTTACAGATGGTAGAAGCATGGATATTACACATTTTGAATCTAAAACAAGACCTCCGCCTCTACAGGCCAAACAGAGACTGAGGATGAAGTTGGGGAAGAAAGTATGCAATGATTTTTTATATTGAAATTTTAAGATATGGGTATTTTAGGCAATTCTTGCATTGCTATAAAGAAATATCTGAGACTGGGTAATTCATAAAGAAAAGAGTTTTAAGTGGCTCACAGTTCTGCAGGCTTTAGAGAAAGCATAGTGCCAGCATCTGCTCAGCTTTTAGGGAGGCCTCAGGAAGCTTCCAATCACGGCAGAAAATGAAGGGGAGCTGGCATGTCACATAGCAAAAGCAGAAAAAAGAGAGAGTGGGGGCGGGAAGGGCCACAGACTTCTTACCAGATCTCATGTGAACTCAGAGTGGGAGCTCACTTATCACCAAGTGAGTATTTCAAGCCATCCATGAGGGATCTGCTCCCATGATCCAGTCTCCTCCCATCTGTCCCCACTTCCAACACTGGAGATCACCATTCAACATGAGATTTCGGTGGGAACAAATATCCAAACTATACCAACCTATTTAGTCAAAAACCATAAAAAAAATGTAGGTAAACAATAAATTGGATATAGGTTTGCAATATAGAAGGCAGAGTGTTAATGTTTATATAAAGAGCTCTTAAAGAAAAGACTACAAATCTCAATGGGAAGATAAGCAAAAAACCCAAATGAACAATGATCGCACAAAAGAAATACAAATGATATTTGTTCAGCTTCACAAATGTAAAAGTGAAAGATAAAATAATCACAGGATGCCAACATTAACATATTGCATTGGCGGTGATTTCAAACATTTTAAAAATTCGTATAGTATATGACTTTCTGTTTCTAAGTTACTTTACTTAGGATAAGGGCCTCTAGTTCCATTCATGTTGCTGTAAAAGACATGATTTTATTCTTTATCATAGCTAAATAGTATTTCATGGGGGGGATGTGTGTGTGTGTGTGTGTGTGTGTGTGTGTGTAGAACATTTTCTTTAATCATTCACTGATGGATACTTAGGTTGATTCCATATCTCTGCTATTGTGAACAATGCTGTGATAAACATAAACCTGCAGATATCTTTTAAACATAATGATTTATTTTCCTTTGGGTAGATATCCAGTAATATAATTGCTGGATTAAACGGTAGTTCTACTTTCAATTATTTGAGAAATCTCCATACTGTTTTCCTAATTATTAATTAAAATAATCAATTAGAGTTTAAAAAAAACCCCTTCATGTTAAGAAGAGAGTGTAAAAGGAGCTTTATCTTTTTTTGCAAGTGGGAATGAATGATAGAATCTTTGTGCTTGGAAATTTGTAATATATACCAAAATCTCTAAAGTTATCTATTTTCTTTAATATTAAAATTTAATCACTGGAAATGTATCCTAAGTAGATTAATTCTAAATGCACACAAATAGGAAACTGGAACGATGTTTGTGATAGTATATTTTTACACAGATGTTGGCTATGGAGACCCCTCTGAGTGCTGGCAGGACAGAAACCACCAACTCAAGGAAGAGCCTGACCTACAGCACCTAGGATCCATCAGTCACTGGCCCTGAAGCCTTGCCTGGGAGGCGACCAGAGCTCGCCTGCTTCCTGCCCACCATCACCATGACTACTACACATTTTATAGCATCTCCTCCAGAGCCAGAGAAAAGGAAACAGCCAGACCCACAATGCAGCCATAGGGTTTCTGTCTTCAGGTCACAGCTAAATTTTGTGAGACTAATCAATGTTTCTTGAGATTACTGAGACTAACCTCCTCCTCACAGTCCTTGCCAAAACTGTAAGACCATCCCGTCATCCATACTCCCCTGTTGGCCCTGTGATGCACTGAGCATCCTCATCTCTGATGCACCCTCCCATACCTTTTTTGTTTTCCAAATCTTTTCATCAAGACTTTGGAACCTCCATAGGTAATTGGAAACTGCTCCATATCTCCAGCCTCCACAGCTCAACTAAGACTGACCCTCTATGAGTCTACACCACTTCTCCTGCATTCTATCCAGTGGAATTTGGCCTTTCTCCCACATCTTATGGATTCTGGATGGAAATGTGCAAGTGGGACAAGGTCCTCTCTTTCCCTTCTAGACCCTCCCTACATCTGATAGAGAAACTCTCAGGCTTTGGTACGTATCCTCTATCCCCCTCCTCACTGGGCTCATCTTCCAGCCCTTGTAAACTACACCTCATTCATTGGCATCTTTGTCCCTGGCTTACTGTTTTCCTCTCTGCTTCAACTCCATCTGCAGCATCAACCTGAGCATCACATCAATACCTTGGCCTCTCAGATACTCGCTTCCTCTCCCATGCTTCCTCATTCTCTCAAGTTGTCCGCTGGAACTTGCCACTAGCTCTGGAATCAATGGGCTCAGATTCTGACTTTGCTGTTTACTATATCGGTGATCTTGAGCTTATTTCTTAACTTCTCTGATTCTCAGTTTTCTCATCTGTAAAAGAGTGTACACATGATTCCTACTTTACAGGAAGATCTCTGGTTTTTCTTAGTGTCTCTTAGCATGCATGAAGATGTTATTTAATATATGATTTTATCTTATTTCCTTGCTAAGAACTTAATGAGTCTATAAAATAATTGTTATTATAGGCCTAAAATCGTAGAGTATCATGTTCTTCTCTTGAGATATAGTTTTTCTATACCTTGTTTTGAAGAATAACTTTAAAGTGGCATATTCTTAAATTATTGACAAAAGCTTTTAAACCATACAAATAGACAAAAGTTTAAAAATAAAAACTTCTTCCACTAACTGCCCTCAAGACTTTTGTTCCCCAACATAAAGGGACCACTTCAATGGTTTTTTGTTTTGTAAATTCCTTTAAAAAAATCACAGATTTTTTAAAATAAAAACTACAGAATCAGAAGTACCGAACTGTCAAACCATCTAGATTACAACACAGTAAGCATAAAGCCAGAAGACTGGGTAAAGAGCAACTGTTTAAGCACAGGTTCTGAATTTCAAGAACCATGTACATACTTGGCAGCCAAGTGGAGGCCAATCTGTTTCAGTTGTGCTGCTTAATAAACAATCCCAACATGAATTTATTTGCTCAAACGAGTGTATTAGTGATCTGGGCTGTGCTCAGCCAGGTAGATCTGCTGGTCTTACCTGGAATTCTTCGTGTGGTAGCCATCATCAAGAAGCTTGACTGGTATGAGATGATCCAAGATGGCCTTGCTCACATCCAATGGTGGTGCTGGCCACGGGTGGGGCCTCTTACCCCATATCATTTCCCATCCTCAAGACTAGCCTTGGTTTCTACACATAGCAGGACCAGAGCAGCAAGGCAGTGAGAGCAGAAGCTACAAGGCTTCATGAGGCTGAGGCTCAGAAGTCACACTATATCTGGCCGGACACGGTGACTCACGCCTATAAACCCAGCACCTTGGGAGACTGAGGCAGTTGGATCACGAGGTCAGGAGTTCAAGAGCAGCCTGGCCAATATGGTGAGTCCAGGCTGCTCTACTGAAAATACAAAAATTAGCTGGGCATGGTGGTGCATGCCTGTAGTCCTAGCTACTCTGAGGCTGAAGTAGAAGCATCGCTTGAACCCGGGAGGTAGAGGTTGCAGTGAGCCGTGATCGCATCACTGTACTCCAGCCTGGATGACAGAGTGAGACTCTTGTCTCAAAAAAAAAAAAGAAGTCATACCATATCTGTAGGGTTCTATTCATCAAAACAAGTCACAAGTCCAGCCAGATTCAAGAGGGATAAAACTACAAAAATTCTGCTTCTGGATGACAGCGACAACAGAGTCACATTGCAAAGGAATGAGCCAACGACCATGATGGAATCTGTGGCCATTGTTACAAGCGATCTGTCTCAGTACATTTCTTGGAGTAACATTAAAAAGCATAAACTAAAATGCATAGAATTATAAAGGCAACCAATTTTATAATAAAAAATTACAGTTATCAAAACATTCTCCAAAACAAAACCGTTGAAATAGTAATACAAGCTCTTTATTTTAACCATTAAGAAAACAATTTCTAGCAGAGAGCCTTATCACTACTGCAATTTCAAATTAGTAATGAGTACTAAGATATTTTAAGATATCTGTGACAACTGTAATGTAGGTTTTTTTAAAGTTGGTTACAAACTCACAGATAGTGCTAACACTATTGCAATTTGTTTCCTTCAATTCATAATTGAAGTAAATGCACATTTTTAGTCCGAGATTGGAGGAAATAGACATATAGGCTTTTTTCCTTTCAGTGCATGATCTCCTGATGTCTAAGGACCCAGGAGAAGTAGCCTGCTCATATGTGTGTGAAACTCTGTGTACCTACACTAATAAATATAATCTGAGTATACCTAGCTTTTGCATGTGTAAGATCTATACTCAAACCATTCATTCCTACAGCCAAAATATTGTTTGGCTGTTCATGATGTGTCAGGCTCTTCTTGTCTCATATCCAAACATGGGTGGATAGAGGCAAAGTCTTTATTCTTGCAGAGCATACATTTTAGCTAGTGTTATCTTATAATGAATAGATGAATTGCTCCTGCAGTTATATCTATTTCAAGATCAGTTACAGCAGAGTTATTTTTTTGTACTGTAAACAGATGCCTTGCACATTACCTAGCACAAAGCTTGGTGCATCTGGCAGATGCTAGATATGTATTTCTTGCATGAATGAAGAGCTCCTTTTTATACCATATAGTAATAATACTAAAACTTCAGAGAGCATTGTTGTGGCTCTTTTTTCTCATTCTAAGTAGAATAATTCAAATAATTTTGGGAGGACGCCTTGATCAGTAGTAAAAACAAATGAGATAAAATATATTAAGTGTTAAAAGTGTATCTGGGCAGAGATGTTTTCATGAATACCCTGTGATTAAGCATAATGTAAGCATACCATTTAATGATGTTTATGTGTGAGAATATATCCAAGGAGATTATTTAAATGGGTGATGTGAGTACAGTGCCAGCCATGAAGCCAATTTTAAAATCACTCTTGAATGTAAGACTGCACCTGTTAAAACAGTAATTTTCTGTACGACAATTTCTATGTTTATCATAAAATAGCAGTAGCTTGATCTTTGACAGAAGATGAAATTGGGTTTTCATCCTAAGAGGCAATAAATGGTAGCATGCTCATTCTCAGCAAGTCTCTGTAGCTGGCCTCATTACTGAGCACTATTTCCAGGGAGTAATAATAGGAATGTTTATTGTTAATCTGCTTTTGCTCTCATAAGAGAGTAAAGCACCTTTTCTTGTGTACAGTCTCATGTACAACTCTGCACTGTAGTTTAAAGCTCGACAACTTTGCAAAATAACTGGAGAAAATGTGAATGAGACTAAAATAATCAGCCTCAGTCAACTCTCAAGTACACAGTCAATCCCATCATTTAATCCAGTCTTGATAGTCCTCCCTATTGACTCTTTTCTTTTTTCCAATCTATTTGCCTTTCCTTAGATTTATTATCTTTTCTATCCCTCCTAGATCCCATGGTTCACCACCCTATTTAAACCCTTAATATCACAATGCATGGAATTTTGCCACTATCTTTCCGCCACCCACATCTTAGAAATTTCTCAATTTTGATTTAATCCTGAATTTGAACACCTTCCTTCCTATTTTCTGAATAGTGAAATTGCATATGGATAGATATGCATATAGACATAAATATACTAATATAGATATAAAGCACTCTAGAATTTGAATTTCTACATATATTTGAGCTCTAAGTTCTGCTGTACCTTCAGTGTCTCTCAGAAAACACTTCTTTTCCCATTCTCCCCAGCACATACTCTGAACTTTCATCACATTCATCAAACCCACTATGCTATACTTCCCCATGTTATAAACAGCATTTAAACATGCCTTCTAAGTCAGAGAGAGGATGAGAATCATTAATCCAGAACTCCCTTCAGATCCCTGTCTTGGCCCTTTTACAAATTTATCTTCTTTACCTCCACCCATTAGATATCCAAGGACGAAAATGAGGTTGGTCTCCTCCAAAACGAATCCCTTCACTTAGGGTATAGATTTACAAAATCTGCAGGCTTTTCTGGGAACTTCCTCCATTAATGATTCTCCTTTTTCTGTATCTTCAATCCTTTTCTCTCCATGGGAAGTTTTCCCTTAGCCCACAAGCAAAAGGAGTCTCTCCTTTATTAGCAAACAAAAGCAAATACAAGACAAAATGAAAAAACACACAATGAATCAAAAACAAAGTAAACATCAGAAGAAATAAAAGCTTAGGGCACCTTGCTATTCAGCAGCCTACTGTAAACTCACTCCTGACCCATGTTCTGTGCTATTCCACTCAAACTACTTTCATTGATGTAACCCACAAATTCCTGATATCCAACTTCTGTCCCCCTTTCAGTCTTCATTTTTCTTAACCTGTCTGCTACATGGGATACTATTAATCACCCTACTTTATCCAAGATTCCCTCCCGCCTTGTTAGCTGACAGCATCAGCCTCTTTGGCTTTTACACTACCACTCTGGTCTCTCCTTCTCATTCTCTTGGCTGAGTTGCTCTTTCTCACTTATTAAATGTTATTATACCCAATTTGCTCCTCTTTTCTCTTCCCTTAAGTCCATGATCCCACTTAAACCCATGGTTTCAACTCTCACCTAATACTGAGAGGTTCCAAATCAGTTTTTCCCATTCACATCTTTCTCTTGGGCTTCCCACAGCTTACCTGCAAATAGATATCATATAGAAACCTCAATGTCGACACATTCTAAATGGAATGTATTATCTTCCTTCTCATTCCAACACATACACCATGTTTCCAAGTTGTCCTTCCATGTCATGTCTTCCTATCTTACCCACGAGCAAGGGATAGCATATCAGAAATCTAAGCATCTCTTTCAACTCTTTGTCTCTGTTTCCATTCCTCATCAGTTCTCTTCCGGCTTGTTTCTATAATCTATTTAATTTTTTCAACCACTCCTAGTATTGCTTTAGTTAAAGCCCCATCATCTTTTGGTTGGATTAGACAGACATTAGGGCCCTAGTTCTGATAGGTGCAATTTCCAGTCTCATTATTGCTATTCTCTCATACCGTATTCCACCCAGGAGTCCTTTTGAATTACTTGAATTTCAGATTCTCATATGCCTTTTCCCCTGTACATCAACACATGGCTCTATCTGCCTGGAATCACCTTCCCTTTATACTCACTACTTGGTCCTTGGAGAATCACATATCTTTTCTTCTAGGCTCAGTGAAGACATTTTCTTTTTGCTAGGCAGAATTAGGTACTTACGGTGTAAAAAATAATTTTATACATGACTATTATGGACTTCTCATTGATTTTATATTTGTCACCTCTACAAAGCTGTGAGCAAAAGGAGAGAAGTCTTATCTTATCAATCTTCTCTTCCAATGCTTAACACAGTGCCTGGACCATATTAGACACTCACATTTTCTTGAAGAAAGAAAAAAATAGAAGAAAATAATTTGGAGGCAGTACCATGACAGATATGAATTCATTTGCTTGTTTCACAAATAAGGGCGGCAACCAACATTTCTTTCTCTAACACAGAAAGAAATGGAAGAGAAAATAGGATTTTATAATAGATTTTCTATAGAGCATGTCTTTATATGATACCATAGTCCCCAAAGTCTAGATATAATAAGATGTGGTGGCAATCAATCCTTTAGGAATAAGGTGATTAAATAAATAATTTTCAAATTGTTTCTTCAAGATATTGGGCACTAATACTGCTACTATGCTTATAATAAAGATCTTGGTTTCTATTACATCAAAAAGAGAAGGAGGATTACTGCTCCATTTCGAAGATGAAGAAAGTGAGGAATAAAACAATTAATGAATGCTGTTAGGTGTATGAGAAATTTAGAGCTCATAATTGGAACTCTAGTTCTTTCCCTCTCACTCCAAAAAGCATTTCAAAATGCAAGTGAGAGTGAGGTTAATCTATCATTCGGTCAAATTTATAAATGGATAAATTATTCACAAATTTTAATACTTTGTTATTAGTATTATTTTGCTTGTGATATATCTTTCTACTGATTAAAATGGAAATGGAACTCTGTGTCTTAACAGTAAAGTTGGAAACCATTTCACTAGACTGTTGATTGATTCACCAAACGTCATTCCTTTACTGGCAACCTTTAAAAACATAATCAAAATAATCTCTATGGACTGGGTGCTCAGTTACATTTATACTCTTGCCATTCACAAATGGATATTTTTCAAAAGCGTATTTCTCAAAAAAAAAAATTATCTTAATGCAGTGTGGTATCTTGGATTGGATTCTGGAACAATAACAAAAGATATCAGTGAAAAAACGACGGAAATCTGACCAAAGCATGCAGGTTTGATAGTAGTATTATACCAATGTTAAACTTTTAGCTGTGGGAAATGGTTATGTAAACAGTTAGCATTAGGGAAACCTTAAAGAGGCATATGTGGGATCTCTCTGTATTATCCTGGCAACTCTTCTGCCAATCTAAAATTATTTCAAAATAAAACGTTTCAGTGTTACCTTATTCTTAAAGAGATGCTTTTATGAAATTACTGTTACTGTGAAAAAGCAAGTTAACAGGTTCTCATACTCACTACGTATTTATCATCTGAAAATATGCACAAGGTACAAAGAAAAGCCTAGAGTAGCAGATTCCCAGGCCAGCATCACAGTTTTAAATAAGTAAATGTGAGTTTACAGTTGTTCCAATGTTACTACCTGGCCATTGCAGAAAAAGAGAATGAAGTGTCTGGAGATAAAATTGATTTTTACTTCTTCTGTTAGATAATAATGCCTAACATCTATCTTACTTTTAAGATCAAGGCCAGGAACTAAGACACAGCCTGGAGGGAAAAAAAATCAAAATCAATATTATGCATTATATCCTAGCCACATATGATTCATGCTGAAATTAATACTATAGATACAGGTCAGAGCTAGTAATATCAATTTAGAATTACTTTTCAAGATTAGAGTTGGTGATCATTTCCGTGTGCCAAGGTTACATTTCTCCCTTCCTGGGAGAGCTCTGCTACATTAAAAAGTGTGTGTGTGTGTGTGTGTGTGTGTGTGTGTGTGTGTGCGTGTGCGTGTACAGTGAAGGGTGGGCAATGTGGTAGATATTTGGCCAGAAATGTGAAAAGTGGTTTTGTTTCATTACTACCTTCTTATAACTGACTCTGCACAAAGAGCAATGGTCAGAATCTGAAGGACACATCAGCAATATTAGGTATTCATGCATGCATTAAACACCTACTGTGTATTTAGAGGGTGATATTAAAAGGAAAGAAATGTAATATTGTTGAGTACAAAACCTTACAGAGCGGTAGACTGAAATAATGTTCTATTTTTCTTTTCTTTGTATAACACATAATTCTCTCTGACATTAGTAGGATTTAAGAATGAATAGGGAATGAAAAATGTACTTTATTTCCATTTATGCCCTATCCTTAGCAGAATCTGCCCAGTTTAAATGCAGTTACACGACGCAGAGCCTTAATGCGGGCATTCAGGCATCAGGAAATATGAGGAATGCTTGTGTCAGGGCCTCCATCTCAAAACGATGTGAGTCTTCTCAGCATGCTTGCATTTTAGATGGGCAATAATACAGGATGATGTTCAGAGTGAAGTTGAGAATTTTTGAACAGTAAATGTGCTTTTTATATTCAAAGAAAAAAAAATACAGCCCCATTCTAGGTATCACAAGTTTGTAAACTTCTAGAAATATGACTGCTTACTTTGAAAGGATTATAATGTAAACCTAAAATTCTTAATAGCAACTGCTAACCTTACAAAGTACTTATTTCATGAGAGGCCCGATGCTAAGGACTCATGTACCTTTCACCAATAATATTGCACTGTAAAAGCCATTATTAGCATGCCTGTTAGTTAGATGGTGTCTTAGTGAGGTAAAGTAAATAGCCCAATGTTAAACAATTAGTAAGTGGACCTGTAGTTCAAATTAGGGCAATCTGAGTCCAGAGTCCATACTTATAATCTTACCCTTGGAATAATGCTGCCTTCTCGGTTCAATAATTAAATTACCATGCCAGAATTTCTTTGGCTCTAAAATAATAAACGAAATTGTTCTCAGTACTTGAATAGAGCTTTTTTAATTTCCTACAAAAGACACATTTTTACATTGCCTTTTTTCTAGTTATTTGACTTCCCTTAGTAAAGTTTTAATTTTACAGTATTAAAAAAAGAAAATGTTTCAGTTATAAAAGGGGAAAGGGACAGAAGAAAATTTGTGCTGCAAATGGAAGAAGCTTCAGTGACGAATGGCACAGAAAGGGACAAACCAGGCTTGCAGATAACATTGGCTAGCCTGCAGCATTCGGTGAGGCCTAAAAATGTGGCGTCCGTATTGCAAATATGGCATACAGAGGACAGGACAAAGTGGCCTTTGGGGCCATATAGAGCAGTGGGTATCTCATGAGGCAAAGCTCATGATGTGAGAAAGCCCCACAAAAAGAGAAGTAGGAAGAAGAATGCCTGCCTGCCAACACTAGGATTGGCCCATACACATAGTCATATTGAAAAAAGCAAAAAAAAAAAAAGTCCCATGTTCTGAAGCTGGGCATGAATACCTTCTCCCAGTACCTGCAAAAGTAGGATCTTCTACATGGTCATCAGTGCCTCCAGTAAGGAGCGGGTGTGAACTTCAGGGCATTCATTGTACCCTACGATGGCGGTGAGATGAGTCCTACTCCGCACTGTCCTGACCACGAGGAGGCAGCCAAGTTGCCTTCTGAGGAGGAAGAGATTTTAATCAGAAAGTAATCAAAGAAATCTCAGAAGAAATGTATGAAAGGTAAAAAGGAAAAAAAATGCCTTCTGGAGAAGCACTTCCGGCAAGGGCAAGCATCTGTGAGCATCGCCTCCAAGGCTGGCCATTGAGATCCAGATGATGACTGCATGTGAGGCTGAAAAAGCCTTACGAACCCTCTTCCTTCCCACCCTAGCTCGTGTAATACAGGTGCTTCTTATGCAACAAATATTAAATGTAATGTAAGACCATTCTGAATCACTGAAAAATGATTGCAGAAAGTTGAAGTCTTTGTCACTTAACTTAGCAAACCTTTTTCTTCCAAAAAACGAAGTGTAATCAGCTGGTGGGTTGGACTGAATGTTGCATCTCTCCTCAAATTCATATGCTGAAACCCTAATCCCCAGTGTGATGGTACTTGGAGGCGGGGCCTTTGGGAGATAATTAGGTCATGAGGGTGGAACCCTCAAACTGGGATTAGTGCCCTTATAAGAAGGGACAGAAGAGGACCGGCTTCCTCTCTTTGCTGTCCACCATATGAGGACACAAAAGGAAGACAGCCGTCTGCCCAACAGAGAGCAACCCTCCCCAGACACGGGAGCTGCCAGCACCTTGCTTTTACCCTTCCTAGCCTCCAGAACTGTGAAAATAGATGTTTGCTGTTTAAGCCACCCAATCCATGGTACTGTATGTGGTATACTGAATACCAGTTATAACAACCTAAACTGAGGAAGACAGCTGGCAACTGGAACTATGGTTGTCCACATTTCCAGGGTGGTCGTATCTATCATTTTGAATGCTCTTGATAACAGCCATTAGCATGCTTAAAGAAAATAAGGGGAAGACCGGGTCCGGTGGCTCACGCCCGAAATCTCAGCACTCTGGGAGCCCAGGTAGGCAGATCACGAGGTCAGGAGGTCGAGGCCAGCCTGACCAACACGGTGAAACTCCATCTCTACTAAAAATACAAAAATTAGCTGGGCATGGTGGCATGTGCCTGTAATCCCAGCTCCTCAGGAGACCGAGGCAGGAGAATCCCTTGAACCTGGGAGGCGGAGGTTGCAGTGAGTCGAGATCACACCACTGTACTCCAGCCTGGGTGAGAGAGGGAGAGTCTGTCGAAAAGAAAGAAAGAGAGAGAGAGAAGAAAGAAAGAAGAAAGAAGGAGAGAAAGAAAGAAAGAGGAAAGAGAAAGAAAGAAAGAAAGAAAGAAAGAAAGAAAGAAAGAAAGAAAGAAAGAAAGAAAGAAAGAAAGAAGAAAGAAAGAAAGAAAGAAAGAAGAAAGAAAGCAAGCCCTGACCTCAGGTGATCCACCCATCTCAGCCTCTCAAACTGCTGGGATTACAGGTGTGAAGCACTGCACCCGGCCCTAAGGTCTAGATTTTTCTTATCATGTTATTCTGTTGGTGAACCTATCACTTCTTTAACATGCTGCTGTGCTTGCTCCTACGATTGAAAGAAAGAAAGAGAAAGAAAGGGAAGGAAGGAAGGAAGGAAGGACGGAAGGAAGGAAGGACGGAAGGACGGAAGGAAGGAAGGAAGGAAGGAAGGAAGGAAGGAAGGAAGGACGGAAGGAAGGAAGGAAGGAAGGAAGGAAGGAAGGAAGGAAGGAAGGACGGAAGGAAGGACGGAAGGACGGAAGGAAGGAAGGAAGGACGGAAGGAAGGAAGGAAGGAAGGACGGAAAGCAAGAAAGAAAGAAAAGAGGGGAAAACAGGTCCCTTCCCCTTTAAGGTAAGAAGCCTTCCTCAAAAACGTTTTCAGTTCTATCACATGCTATGTGACATTTTACATGACAAGTACCTCAGAACCTCAGAAAAGCGCTGAAGAAAAGGGAGAATGTACCCTCTACAGGCAAGCCATCAGTGGAGAATGATTGCAATCCTCCACTGACCCACTCTGTCTCAAGGCTGTTATTTATAGCGGCGTTTGGTTGAAATCCCCGGGCTGCTTCTCCTTCTGTGAAACCGGTAGTGAGAAGTGCTGTGTAGAGGGGCTCCCGAGTGCTTCGGCGCTGGCTGGGAGAGCTGCACAAACAGCTCCAACTGGTGTCAAAGCCCCATCTGGGTACACAGCGCGGATGCATCATCTGCTTATCTGCCCAGTCCGGATGTGAATGTGTAGGATTCAGTACACACGTGTCAGCTTTTCCTCTCTGAGAGGAAAGAGAGCCTGTGGGGAGAGACAGAGAGAGAGAAACTGTGTGTGTGTGTGTGTGCAGTGTGACTGTGTGTGGTGTGTGTTTGCAGGAACTGATAAAACAAAATCCTAGTCAATTTTTCTGACTTTTTTTCAATTGCATCCAGTCTTTTTTTTCTTTTTCTTGCTTTTTTTTCTTTTCTTTTCTTTCTTTTTTTTTTTTTTGATATAGAGTTTTGCTCTTGTTGCCCCAGCTGGATTGCAATGACACCATCTCGGCTACTACAACCTCTGCCTCCCAGGTTCAAGCAATTCTCCTGCCTCAGTAAATCACCTCCCTGGAGCTTTAGTATTCAACTAAATCAGAAAAAATAATAGCGTATAATTTCAGGGTGAGAGGGTGCTAGCTTAAGGGCTAGAGTAAAAATTTCTGAGGAGCTTATTACATATGTATTAATCCGTTCTCACACTGAATGTGGTAATATAAAGAACTACTTGATACTTGGTAATTTATGAAGAAAAGAGGTTTAAAAGTAGGATGTGGTGGCTCACGCCTGTAATCCCAGCACTTTGGGAGGCCGAGGCAGGTGGATCACCTGAGGTCAGGAGTTTGAGACCAGCCTGACCAATATGGCAAAACCCCGGCTCTACTAAAAATACAAAAATTAGCCAGGTGTGGTGGTGTGCACCTGTAGTCCCAGCTACTTGGGAAGCTAAGACTGGAGAATCACTTGAACCTGGGAAGCAAAGGTTTCAGTGAGCTAAGACATGCCACTACTTCAGCCTGGGCCACAGAGTGAGACTCTGTCTAAAAAAAAAAAAAGAAAAGAAAGAAAGACAAGAAAAGAGGTTTCATTGACTCACATTTCCATAGGCTAACGGGAAGCAGACTGGGAGGCCTCAGGAAACTTGCAATCATGGCAGACGAAGGATGCAAGCATGTCTTACCATGGCAGAGCAGGACAGGGAGAGAGCAAGGCAGGAAGCGACAATCATTTTTAAGCCATCAGATCTTGTAAGAACTCTATCACATGACAGCTCTAGGGGAATGATGCTAAACCATTAGAAACCACCTCATGATCCATCACCTCCCACCAGGCCCCACCTTCACCGTGTGAGGATTATGATTCCACATGGGATGTGGGTGGGGACATAGAGCTAAACCATATCAACATTCCTGCTTCAGAAGTGGTGAGCTTATTATTCTCCATGTTACTCCCTTTCTCTCCAAGCTTCTGTGCCCAGCTCTATGCCCTGGGAACCTGACCACGGTGAGTTACTCCTTCCAGGTTCCCGTGCAGGGCTGATCAGAGGCCTGGAACAGAGAGGGTGGGGTATTTCCTTTCTACTTTCTTCCTGCTTCGGTGCAGTGTTTCTGAAAGTAGCTGTATTTTTCCAAGAATACAGACTCCTGCAGGAGGTTCTTCCTCCCTAGATCGAGTTCTCCTGGGCTCTTTGAAAGCTCTTTCCTTCCCTGGTCATTCCTCTTTATTGAGGGCAATTGCCTTCCACAGTTGCTTGTCTCCGGGTGTGGCACCAGCCCTCTGACCACACCTCTGTAGGTGGTACTGTCCGAAAGTTTCTTAATTTGAATAACTTTGCAATAGTTCTAATTAACATATGTGTTACCTTACGTGTTTAGTTTTTTTGTAATCAGAACACTTAAAGTGTACTCTCAGTGATTTTTAAGTATGAAATTGTTATGAACTGTAGTTACCACATTGTACAATAGATCTGTCTGTCTGTATTTCTTTCTTTCTTTTTCCTTTTTTTTTTTTTTTTTTTTTGAGACAGAGTCTTGCTCTGTTGCCCAGGCTGGAGTGCAATGGTGCCATCTCAGCTCACTGCAACCTCCGCCTCCCAGGTTCGAGTGATTCTCCTGCCTCAGCCTCCCGAGTTGCTGGGATTACAGGTGCCCACCACCACATCTGGCTAATTTTTGTATTTTTAGTAGAGACAGGGTTTCACCATGTTGGCCAGATTGGTCTCAAACTCCTGACCCCATGATCCACCCACCTCAGCCTCCTAAAGTGCTGGTATTTCAGGTGTGAGCCACTGCGCCTGGCCATCTTTCTTATAAATATACCCAAAGGATTATAAATCGTTCTATTATAAGGACATATACACACAAATGTTCATTGCAGCACTATTTACAATAGCAAAGACCTGGAACCAATCCAAATGCCCATTGATGATAGACTGGACAGGGAAAATGTGGCACATATACACCATGAAATACTATGCAGCCATCAAAAATGATGAGTTCATGTTCTTTGTAGGGACATGGATGAACCTGGAAACCATCGTTCTCAGCAAACTGACACAAGAACAGAAAATCAAACACCGCATGTTCTCACTCATAGGTGGGTGTTGAACAATGAGAGCACATGGACACAGGGAGGGGAGCATCACACACTGGGGTCTGTGGGGGGAACTAGAGGAGGGACAGTGAGGGGTGGGGAGTTGGGGAGGGATAACATGGGGAGAAATGCCAGATATAGGTGAGGGGGAGGAAGGCAGCAAACCACACTGCCATGTATGTACCTATGCAACAATCTTGCATGTTCTTCACATGCACCCCAAAACCTAAAACACAATAATATATATATATATATATATATATATATATATATAGAGAGAGAGAGAGAGAGAGAGAGAGAGAAAATAAAAAAATTAAGTAAATAAATAAATAAACATACCCATGACTTCATTTAAGGCCAACCTGGATAATCCAAGATTAATTTCTTCTCTCAAAATCCTTAACTTACTCACATTTCATATATGATGATATTCTCAGATTCCAAGGACCAGGATATCAACTTGTTGGTCCATGTGTTCACCATTTAGCCCACTACATGTGCATCCTTCATTGTCCTATTTTTCACGGCTCTAATATTGCATAACCCATCCCTCATTTTCTAACGTTGGCCTTTGTATCTTTCCTTACATTTTAATTCTTTTTCTCCATCTGAATCAAGGTGTTAAAATACCTTTGTCCATTTCTTCTTCAATTTCTTCATAGCTGAGAAGCCCCTCCACATAACCTAAAGAAGAATACCATTTCCTTAGTCAAAATTAGTTTCAACCAGCAATATAAAAGTTACTTGAGCCATTTGCAGAATTTTCTGGGGGGAAAAAAAAAGCCCAGAGTAAAATTGGTTCAATTTATCTCCTGAAGAATTAAACACATGAAGGCGCAGGGACTCTGTGATATAAGTTTACATTGTTACTACGAAAAGCAACATATATTCAACTTAACAATATTTAATCTTGACCTCTGGCATGGGCCACATTCATGTAATGTTCTGGAGATTTCTTTATTAGAACATAAATTTCATCATAATGAAGTGTCGCATATTTCATCATAATAAAGGAAGCATTCTCCTCAGTGTTTGTCCCTCTGTTTGGAGTACCTATCTAATAGTCCTCATGCATTTCAGCTATACACTGAGAAACCTGGGTGTCATGGTAGGGTGAGAAGAGTAAAATCTGGTTTTTAGCATTTCTCCTGAAAATAAGGGAATCAGTTCAGCTATGAACTTCTCGGGTCCTCAGCTCTCTGTTCAATTAAATGATAAAGAGAGAAGAATGTATCTAGCCTTCCCTCAAATAAGAAGCTTTTATTCCATTCTGACCTCAATTTGAATGCTTTTCTCAAACTGACAAATGATGCTTTTCTTGATAAAAAATGCTTTTATAAAAGCTTGAAATATTAAATTGTACTGATATTGATATTTTTAAAAAGCACTACTATCTTCAGGTTAGCATTTGTAAATTACTTTAGCTCCTCTTTAAGAATTCAAAAGAGGCTAAGAAGGTTGGTTTCCTCTCATTTGGCTTCATTTAGATCCCCTACTGTGCAAGGTAGGTGTAAAGAGGCACCATAAAAAAGGAAGAGAAAATAAGCCAGATGTCAATCAGATGACTGAAGCGTTTGGTTGTTTTATTTTTCCTTGAACCTGAAAGTCCAGGTGCTAATTACTCTGCAACATTCCTACTGGTTGCACACAAGGATAGTGGATAAGAAAAGCCTAATACCTATGAGTTCTTTTAAAAAATAAAAAAAGTTATTCATTTGAACATCTCTTCCTGAAATCAGTCTCAGTTCTTCATTGAATGTTTCTAATACAGCATCATTTTCTACAACTGCTTTTGAATATGTTTTCCACTTTCTCGTTTCAATTTTATTGGTTCATCTGTTCCAGTGCCACCTGCGGCAAGAACTGACTGTTACTTCTTCAGTACCCAGAAAATTGTGTTCCTCGTGTAATTTTTTAAAACAGCATTTCTCCTAAGCGCTAAACCTTTAGCCAGACTGCTGGTAGCCTTCTGGGTTGAAGCCACTGTCATGGCAATTTCTCTACAGAGAACAGGTTTTAAACTGAGAAGTTTTGAGGTCTAATCTCGATTTGACTTTTGCTGCAGAAGTGTCAGCCCTGGGGAAGTTATTTCTCCCTGACACCCCTCTTTTAAAAAACTGCAGTGATTATATCCACCTCTTTCACACATAAAGTTATTAGATGAATCGATTCAATTATGGACCTACTCAGGTGGGGAAAATGTAGAAGGGTTAACATTTATTTTAAATGGGTATTTTTCTTGGCCAACTAGGACTGGCAGACTTTCTTCTTGTGCTGCCAGAGGAGATCTGGGCAAGGGGTAGCTGAGCCCTAAGCTGTTGTTGAAATACTCCAAGGGATGTGCCTCCCACGCTGGAGAGGCAACTGTAGCCCTTGGGCCAGCCCTAGTCTGCTTACTTAAGATGATCACAGTACGTTTTGACATGGCTGACAAAATATTTCCAGAGTCAGGAAAGACATATGCATTCCTGAGTTGAGTGTAGGAAATATAAAAGCCAGTTTTAAGGTTGTGACTTTCATTTCATACTTTAAATGTTTTACATTTTCTATGGTGAATTACTGACTTTGCTTATGCAATATTTCTTCTTAGCAGTAGCCTCCTGCTGCCTGTAACATTTCCAGTACCAGAAACATGTCTGAAACATAGACGGGCATAAAAAACTCGTTCATGTATTACTTATCCATTAACTATATACCTTGAAACAAAGACATTCCTAGGCCCTGGGATACAACAGTCAAACAAAATATAAGATAAATAAATAAAAAGACCGAAATCCTTATCCCTTCCTGTGTGCGGCTCACATTCCAGTTAGCAGGAGTGTAGGGGAAGATAGCAAAAGCTACTTTTGCTCACTTGGAGGCACTCCACTTGACCTCTAGATTTCCAGCTCTTCCTGTGTTAACTTAGGCAAGTTACTCAACCATCCTGTGCCTATAAAATAGAGCTAATAATAGTTTTTAACTCATTGCCTGCAGTAGGATTAAATGAGTCAACACACACATAACTCACATAAAATAACAGCATGGAGAATACGGCCTGGCACATACTGAATGCTCAGCAGTTTCTGTTACTATTGTTTGTTTTATTTTTAACTTATTATACACGTGATTTCCTTGTATTGCCTCTAAATTCATCTATCTGCCTTCCTACCAGCTGTGTGTACACATTGTGTCAAAGATTATAAACTTTGCCAGGAAATCAATAAATACAAAAATGTAAAACCGCCTGAATATGCAATGTTCCTGATCTCATAAAGTTAATATTCTAATTGTGGGCCACAGACAATAAACAAATAGATATATGGCAAGTAATCGTGTTGTAAAGAAAAATAAATTAGGCTACATTATATAGATCTTACTTCAGATTGAGTAATCAAGAAGACCTCTCCAAGAAGGAACTTAAAAGGCTTGAAATAAATGAAGGAGTTAGTCACATGTGCATTTGGAAGCAGAGAAGTCTTAGCAAAGGGAACAGTAAATTCAAAGACCCCACAGACGTGAAAAAAACTGAGATTGTTGGACAACAGCAAGCAGTCTATTTTTCCAAAGAGAACAAGATCTATTTAGGGAAATTGTAGTGTGCAACCAATTTCTAAAAAGCATTTGCATACTAAGATTAGTGTGTGCCTCAACAGGAACTGTACAATAAATACTTTTTAGTTATTGCTAACGTATAATTTGCTAAAAGGTAAAATCATGGCTCCCATGCAAATGCAAAATAAACCCTTATTAAAGATGTTATTCAACTCTTTAATTAGTGACAAAACAAGTAAGATGCTAAAATCAGTTTAAAGAATATTTGTGGATCCAAGTATTTATAGTCAATTAAATGAGAGGAAATTAGAATAAGATTGCCGGATTAGATACAGAACTGATTATTGTCCTAATTGTCCTGTATCGTATAGAAGAATAAGCCATAACTCTGTGATTATTTTTCCTACCAGGCAAAATTTTTTTGCACCTCTACTGGACAAAAATCTGCATGCCAACATGTAACCTCACTAAACTGAGATCTTTAATCAATATTAAACAAGGCCTTGGGTAGGTCCATTTTCCCATAAAGCATTGAAACAATATGCCGCCCACTTTTTCTTTATTTTAAAGTTTTGAATAATTTTTCTTAACACAATTTATCTTTTAGAGAAATGCCTTTAAAAGAACAATGAGGTATGTGTGCTTGCTTAGTACACGTTGGTTTCTGTCCTCTGTAAAGATCTAGGAAGTTGAATATCCATATTCATGAAACATAGACAAGTCAAATTCTCTTTCTTCAAAAATAATCCTTTTGTTACAATAATCCCTTTTGTTTTGCTTAAACAAGTTTGAGTTGGGATTTGTTTTTTTTGCTATAAGCATAGTCCTCACTGGTAGCCAATCAGAGCTCAGGGGAACAGCTATTTGAGTTCATTATGTTCCAGTATTTGACCCACTTCAGCTGACTGTTCTTATTAGAGACAATTCACTTCTTATTCCAAAGTCATTATTTTGACCAGTAGCTCTTAATGCATAGAGCTGATTAATTCCAGATAGATCCATTCAAACCATGGAGATCCAGTTTCTCTCTAAAGAATGTGTATAGGAATTTGTGTAAATTAGGTAAAGAGAATATAAGTGAGCTAAACTTTTGTATATGTCTTAATTCTCTAGATGTAAGACCATTTCCCTTTCCAGATGGCAACATCCGCATTTCTGTTGTTTCCTGGACTTTAATGCAAACACGAGGAATGAGAGGTACTTTACCATTTTTACTTGTCAGAGGTCAGAAAGGTCACGAGTCTTCAGTGCCTTTTATCATATCTCCGAGAACACTTCCTTTCTCCCTGTCTCCTTCTACTTCATCAGATGCCTGCCTCAGAGCTCATCGTCCAGATATCAAAGAGATGAGGATCATAAGGAAACAATTATCCTCTCATGACAAGGGGGTGGTTGGAAAGCTTTACACTACTAAAAATGCAGTTAAGTATTAACAATTACTCAATATGAATTGAGATGCATGTTTATTAATTTCTATCCTCCACAAAGACCTGTAAGCTTCTGCAAACTACCTAAATTGAGGATAATAACCAGCTTCAGCAATACAATAAATTCCATCACCAGAGTAACTCTAACTCCTCTCTTCAGACCCAGCTATTCTGCAAAACGGAGGGCTAGAATTGCACCCTGCAGCAAAATAGCTGCTCCTGAGGCAACATTATAAACCAGACCTTATTCCTTTGACCAGGCAGCTCAGTGAAGTCATTTGCAATCTATTTTCTTTTAATTGGAAACAAATTAGTACTGTCTGGAGAGAACAATATGAACATTGAACCACAATCTTTTGGTAGAGCACACAACAAACAGTATTTTTTTTCACACATCCTTTTTAGCTACAACATTTTAGCCTCTTATTATGTTATGTTGCCTCTAGGGTTCCACTATAAGCAAGCCATTAATGCTAATGTGAAAATCTTGCAATGTTTGGAATAAATTAAGCACATGTTGTATCCTAATTATTTTACAGGTATTACTGCTTTGCTGGCTAGGTTGTGAGCAAGAAGCTAGCTGCAAACTTTTTTAATCATCTGGTAGACATTAAGCTGAAAGGATCTCTGTCTATGCCCACTGCTTAAACTCTGTTTAGTAAACAGACCGCGCACAGCTCACTGCTCTGACTTCTCTTTGAAATGAGTATATAAATAAAAGGCCACCACCACTGTGTATATTTTCATTTATGAAGCTTCTAACTACAGGGTTGTGCCATCATTAAATGAATGGGCTGTGGAAGTGACTGTGCTGAAGATAAATGTCAATTGGTGCCCCTGGGAGAGAAGATGAGTCAACTACCTACTGTCTTCAAGAACACACAGTTCAAAGGTTATTTTTAAAAGGAAGTTGGGGTTAGGTAAGGGATGGAAGCCTTCATTTACTTAAAGCTGAGATCTTTGAGGGATGGACTTCAGATCCATCAGACTTATCACACTAGGGGCTTGTTAGATATTCAGCTTCCTAAACTTAATCCTAGTCTTGGCCTTCTGAATCAGAATTATTCCATGTCAGAACCCAGATTCTGAGTTATTAAGCACCCCTGGGAAATTCTGCTTCACACAAAGCCTCAAAATCACTGGAAGATTTCTTTTTCTCATTCCATTCTTCCTAGACACACTCCTCTTGGTTTTACTTCACTGTCTAGACTTGTCCCTGGAACAAAGTAAAATCTGTATGGTTACATTTAAAGCATATATTCAAGGGTATTGTCTTTGTCCATTTTATGCCGCTATAACATAATGCTACAGACGGGATAAATAATAATGAACATAAATTTATTTGACTCACAGTTCTGAATGTTGGGAAATCCAATAGCATGTTGCCCCAGGGTCTGGTGAATGATTCACACTGCATGCATCATCCATGGCTAAAGGTGGAAGGCAAGACGGCACGAAACTCACTTTCATGACAAACCCACTCCCATGACAATGACAATAACCCTTTCATGAGGGCAGGGTCCTCATGACCTAATCACTTCCAAGTTCCCACTTCACAACACTGTTGCACTGTGAATTAAGTTGCTAACATATGAACCTTGGGGGACACATTCAAACCACAGTGATTGCCTCTAAAAGAAATGATGGTTAAGCCAGTTATGTCCATTAAGCCACAGAGTTATCAAAGCCAAGATGGTAAATCATTTAGAAAAAAATGTAAAGATTAATTTCACTTACTGGACAGTACTTATATTGCCCTACCCAGTAGTTTGAGTAGATTAACACCTTTGGGGGATGTTGGGTAGCAGATTAGTAATACTTGTATGATTACAACTTCCTTTGGCAGAATATATCAGAGTTCTAAAAGTGTTATTTGAGTCAGTCTGTAGCATGGTTCAAATTCTTGTCCAGGCCTTGGGAGCCCAGAGAAGAATTCCGTGACTGTTAGGAATTGTGCTACATATTAGCTATTGGTTTTCATCTTTAGAAGCTGTACGCGAGGGGCTAAATATCACTACTTTTAGGATCTAAAAATTCTGAAAAATTCAGTTCCTTTTTATTTTGACCCAAATTTAAATTTGTGTGTGTTGCATCTTTATTATCACAGGCATGACTAGCTCAGTACGACTCATTTACTTTGTGCGTTGAATTCTCCAAAAAGGTCATGTTTTAAGAGATATTGTTTAAAAAGTGATAATAGTTTTTGTTTTATTTTAAAGTCAAAGCATGTGAAACAAATACAATATATTCTTGAATTACGACGGTAGTGGAATCATTTCTCAATTATCACCTAGGGTGCGTTTTTTAAAGATTACACATTGCTTGCATTATCTTGCATGATATTTATTACCTAGAAGGACATTTTATTGAAAGTTTTTGTGATTTTGAACAATACTCTCTTTTGATTTGCTGAAGTATATTCAGATATAAATAAATTGCTTATTTATTTAGGTATATTAGCTCAACTTGGTAGAGCTGCTGATATTAGTTCAAATTTAGGTTTTAAATGCCTATAAATGTAATATCACAGTGTAACTTTTAGGATATGAATAAAACATTAAAAAATCCATGACTTACAAGGTAGACAAAGAACCTCATTGATAGAACTAATTTCAATTTGTATAAGTTCTAATAAAGCAAAAGGACAACATGCATGACCGGTTTCTTTTAGAGCATAAGGTAAGAAGTTTTATTTAATGTTTCTTTAACTACTTTTGTAGAACAGGTACTACAAAAAAATCTTTTGTGAAAGATAAGGATGCTTTCATTTCTGCTTTCTACAAACAGAAGGGTGTGGACTCTCATTTTCTGAACTTGACTTTGGAACTCCTCCTTGGCAATAACTAAAAAGACTCTAATCCTCACCAATGTGTTTCATATAAACTATGACCATGACTTCTAAATAAACAACATCTGTCATTGCAGAGATCGTAGAAGTACCAGTGAATTCTCTAATCCTAACTTCAACCCAAATTAGGGAATGCAACATGGGTAAAGGAGAGAGACTTGAACCACTACTGGTGTGTGATTGTCATGTATTAAGCTCATCAAGAGATTATCATCAAGAATCAGAGCTCCATCTCTTTTTGAGAAGGTAAAAGTAAGGTATTTGGATGAGATTTTATATACATTTACGTAAATAAGATCATCTTAAAAGTAATTTGGTCCTAATGATCATTTCATTTTGACAGAAATTCCTCATTAAAGTAAGACATTCTGCTGGAGAAGCAGATCCTTGTCATTAAGAAGTTTTGAAAATATGAAAAAAGATGAACTACATATAAAATGAGAATGGTAGAAAATGTCATTTATTCTTATAGCCACTAAATTGACTCCACCATGTGGAAAGTTTATGGTGTCACAGGGGAAAAAAAAAAGACTGTCAAAAGAAATTAAATACTAAATTTCTCTGAATCAGCTTGGTCTTGTAATTATGAGTGGGCAGAACTTTCTTTTCTATAAAGAGTTTTTCACTGATGCATTGTTCCAATTCGAAAAGAGAAGTAGAAAGAAACCATCAGGAAGTAAAGCTCCTACACTATTGCTCTGAAATTTATTTGTCTTCTTCCTGTGTCATGATCTTTCTTTTCTTGAGGGAGCTCAAGGCTCCAAGTTTCTCGACCCCTGCCTGGTCAGCCTCCGGAAGGGCAGCTGGCTTTTGAGTGCCAGGTTTTAACACACTATTTTCTTTCTCACGAGTCAAATAACTACTGGCTCATTGAGTCATATGCCCTCCAGAAGGCAAACAGGACTTACAAAAGATCCCTCCTTTTCTTTAGTGATGATACATCCTACTTTCCCCAGTTAAGTCAGGCCTAGTCCATGAGCAGAAACGCTTAGAGCCAGGCTTGCATAGCCACACACACACTTAGTTCACAAATGTCTTTTCTTCCTAACTCTTGCTTTTTTGACTCTCAGTTTATTGTTGCTGTCAAAAGGAGATAAGCATATGTTTGTCATGATTACTTCCTGAAAAAAGATCCATTTCGGATTCATTAAATAAATCGTGACTTTGAAAAAATATAAGACAAAGATTATTTGTGTTTCTCCCTTCCTCCAGAAAGTGGTTTGCATTAGCAGAGCAGTTAATAAAACTGCTTTGGTCAAGGTCATATGCGATTTTTCTTTAAGTCTAATGTGATTTATATGATAAAGCCACTTCTGTATTACACTTCCTCCCAGTGTCCAGACTACTCATTATCATTGAATCACCATACAAATTCCTAACAAGTCTGAAATTTAATTAGAAACACGACTGTTTCTTTATGCGCTCTGGAGTCCAGCTCTTTTCTTTTGTATCTGATAGTAGCTGTTATTAGAATTTAGCTCCTTTCAATCATTTCCCAAGTATTTCAATTGTTGGCCCCTAAGCCTGAAACCATCTATCAAAACATTTTAAGAATCTACTAGCACCTAGAAATCTGTTAGCTGATGAGAGAAAAGAAAATAAAAGATTTATTAATTGATCTTGAGAATATTAAAATTAAATAGATAAAACTGTTGAGATATTTAAGAGGTGGACCATGAGGATTTCCTCTAAATATAACAGAATCTTGAGACTTTATAAATCCTTTGTGATTGGGATAATAAAAGAAGGATTCACAAAGGGCATGGGATTAAGTTGAATTATGAGATACTAGGAATTGAGTGCATGAAATTATGGAGGACCGAAAACAGGATAAGAGCTGAGGCCTAAATAAATAAAGCATACATTAGAGACAGCACCACCATCCTATGTAGAAGTCTGCTTGCCTGCAAAGGAAGGTTATAGTGGGAAAGATTAAGAAATCAGGTTGAATAGGTGTTATTGGTCTAGTTGATGTTGACTTTAAAAGCCAGGCAAAATACTTTAAATCAATGTCTTTCCGACAGTTTCGTCCTGTAGGAAGCAGATGTCAAGAAAGAAAAGTATAAGAAATTTATTGAGATCAATGCCTCAGAAAGATAAAGAGGAGGAGATAGCAGGAGTAGGCAAGAAGATTTTCCAACCATCATTGGCCTGACCCCTGTGAAAGAAGAGGGGGAAGGAAGAAAGGAGGGCTCGTTAGAGAGAGTCTCTGATGCAGTGCACTACTGAGAAAGTCCCAGGTAGCATGGGGGAGCTCCAGCACAAGGATTGCCAGGCGAGGGGTCCACCATAGACAGAAATGGCCAGGCTAATGCCATCACTATGCACAGTCAATGTCTGAGAACTGCCTAAGAAGAGCACAGCCTCAGCTCAAATGCTAGGGCAGATCCTGAAGGTACCTGCAACTCCAGGCTCTCAGCTGGGATAATGCCCCTCCCAAAGGCAGGTTCTCTCAGACAGGGCAATCTCAGTAGTACACTCCATAGATGTCATCACCCTTAACTGTCTTTGTAAGCAAGTCTAATTAGAGTGCCTCTGCACATTGTCTCCAAGTTAATTTCCCAAACTCCCAACACACCAGTCTCTCCCTATGCACATGGTTTTAAGAAAGCTTTGTGTTCCTTTAGTTCTGGACAGGCCTCTTTGTCCAAAGCTTCCAGAGGACAACTAAAAATTCTGATAAAGAAACTTATTGGCTCCAGAATATAAACATTATAATGTTGGTTTGACATTAATTAATATTTCATGAAATGTCTATTGTAGATTACAGTTTTCAACTATATTAAGTATTAAATTTAGTATCTCTAAATAGGTCATTATAGTTGAGAAGAGTTTACAGGTTAGATACCCTCATTCTTTCATGTTTTTCAGAAAATGGACAATGATTAGTAAGAAGCCAAAATTAACTTTAAGCACTTAGGCTTAGCCAACTAATTACAAAGTCAAAAGTTTACAGCAGAGATGTACATTTAATGTGGGATATTGATACATTTTAATATGTCTTATATAAGTGATGGGGTTTCCAATGTGCTTACAGATTAGAAGATCCTAAAATGACACTACTTCTGCCAAGAACTTTCTGGGACTGGTGGGTGGCTGCATGACATTGTCTCCAGGCATGTTCATTCTCTTTAACTAGAGTAGCTCCTCTTTTATTCATTTTATATATTTGGATCTGGGGTATATATTTATGCAAAATGCACCAAGCACTCTATTTTAGAGAATGAGAATACAGTAATAAATCATAAAAACAGAAAGTAAAAAAAAAAAAGAAAAGTAAAAGAAAATTTGTGCCTTCAAGTAACTTACCTTATGGAAGAGTTACTGGCTACCAATAAATAAACTAGCGTAAGAGATAGTATGTTAGACAGTGATAATTACAGCTAAGAAAATAGAGCAAGAAACGAAAGGAAAGGGGGTATGCTACTTTAAATGGGAGGTCAGGGAAGAACTCAACAAAGAAGATGAGAGAATGAGACAGGGAAGTGTCGAAGAGATTATTAGTTCAGTATTGAACCTGTTATACTGAGATTCCTCGTAAATCCTAGTGGAAAGTGGAGGTATATGTAAGGTAGTTGAATATACTTGTATAGAGTTTAGGGCAAGATTTAGACCAGTGGTCCCCAACCTTTTTGGCACCAGAAACTGGCTTTGTGGAAGAGAATGATGTGCCCGTCAGTCCTTGTGAATTTTTAATGAGATAATTTGTGAAAATGGCTTAGTCCAGTGTCTAATACTCAAGTGGGTATAGTGACAGAATGTGGCCAAAGTTACCCCCAAGCTCGTGGTGTTTCCTATACAAACTATTGGCTCGTTTTGTCAGGGGCCAACTAAAAGTCACAGGCATTTTATCATGAATTATTATAAACTTTTTCCACTTAAAAAACACCAGCTCAGAATTTCAAAGTCTACCTCACTATAGTTTCCTCAAATCAGTTCCTTTCCTGACTGATAAGAAGAATAATGCCACCCCCCACCCCTCAAGGCAGCCATATCCCAATGCTTGGTATGTGTGAGTATGATACAGTATGTAGCAAAAGGGGAATTGAGATGGCAGATGGAATGCAAGCTGCTGGTTAGCTGACCTTAACATAAGAAGATTATTTTGGATCATCTGGTAGGTCCAATGTAATCGAACAGATTCTTAAAAGTGGAAGAGAGAGGCAGAAAAGGGGAATTTGAGAGACAGCAGTGTGAGAAGACCCCAGGCATGTGTTGCTGGCTTTGAAGGTGGAGGAAGACGGCCATGAACCAAGGGGAGCAGGTAGTCTTCAGATGCTTCAAAGGCAAGAGGAAGGATTCTTTCTGAGGACCTCCAGAAGGAGCACAGCCCCACAGACACGTGATTTTAGCCCACTGAGACCAGGCCAAACTTCTGGCCTTCAGACCCATAAGAAAAATTTGTGTTGTCTTAACCCACCGAGTTTTTAGTAATTTGTTAACAGCAGATATAGGAAGAGAATACACCCATGATCCTATTGCTGCTAACTACATGTCTAGAATGCAAGGAACAAAAGATTGACAAGAAGGGGGCCCCCTCACTTCCTCTTGTTCCTCTCAAACAGTGAGTTTCCTGGGTAGAGCATTCCATTACCTATCAAAGTCCAGAATCTTTAGGCTGCTGTATTAGTCCATTTTCAGGCTGCTGATAATGACATACCTGAGACTGGGAAATTTACAAAAGAAAGAGGTTTAATGGACTCAGAGTTCCACATGGCTGAGGAGGCCTCACAACTGTGGTGAAAGGTGAAAGGCATGCCTCACATGGTGGCAGACAAGAGATGAGAGTTTGTGCTTTATAAAACCATCAGATCTCATAAGACTTATCCACTCTCACAAGAGCAATATGGGGAAGACCTGACCCCATGATTTAATTGCCTCCCACTGGCACTAACCCCACAACACGAGGGAATTGTGGGAGCTACAATTCAAAATGAGATTTGGGTGGGGGCACAGCTAAACCATATCATCTGACATTCACAGTTCTCAAGATTTTTGCCCCAGCCTGCTTTGTTCACTCTTTTACTCCTGATGTTTTATCAGTCTGGACTATTTTTCCCATGTCATCTTCACTCTAAATTCCACTCTTTAAAATTACTTGCCAAAACCTAATTCTCCCATCAAATCTTCTGGAATATTTACCATTCTCATTTTCACTCTTAATATATTAATAGATAAATCCCCTCCCATAGCATATTGCCATTAATATAATTATCACTCAACAAGTAACTGTCAAATGAATAAATGCCAGATTTACCTGGGAATGTTTTTAGAAATGCGTCTTCAGATTCACTCAATGATATGAGCTTCAAGCATTTCTGATCTATTTGAGTAACCATTACAATTATTATGCATGTGCTTTTCCAGCTTATATTTGAACTGAAGTTCTAATCAAATAAGGTGATTTTCAGCATCATCCTATCTATAAATGGGGAGATTTTTGCTTTAATACCTTCGTTCAAAAGGTTGAATACTATTCACTATCATAGACTCACAAGTAAAGATTAATACGGTAAAAACAAAGTAGAATGATGTTTTTGAAATAAAACACAAGATTCAAAGCTAAAACCATTGGAGGGACAGGAGTATGGGTGGAGTTGCTCTGGAAAATAAATAAAGTACTCAGAATGTTGGAATTTATCTCTGTGGAGGGCCATTTGTCATGGCAGCAACAAAAATGACTTTCTTTCCTTCCCTGTTAACAAAACTATACCTCCCAGGGTGGTTAATAGAAATTCAATTATCATGATTGAGCTTGAATTTGTAGACATTTCCTTTTGCTGCTGCTGCTAATAAACTCAGATGTTAATTTGTGTACTTCAATATATTTAGCTTAAGTGTGAGATGAGGTAGAATTTCCTGGATTTGGATACATGAGAGGGGGCATAATTTAGAGTAAATCTAATCATCGGGTGTTTTAAAAGATTGGCTGGGTTTGCTGTGCTGGGAGCTGAGATGTTGCTGCTAATGGCAGATGCCATGCTGTGTATTCATCACACCCCTTTGCTTAGGGCACTGGCCCACCTACCTTGTTATACTACTGGGAAGAGACAGTGGTTATCTGTCATTTTCTTAATTAGTTGATAATTAGGGAAGCCATAGGACAAACACATTTTCTCATTATGGTAGCAGATAGCAGAGACTTCAGATAAAAATGGCAACCAAGAACTGACTACTTTTCTTCATTTACGGGACCACCAGGCTTCTCAAACTTTATATTTGACCCCTCTATATATTGATGTGATACTCCAGCAGTGCTGATGAGTAAGGAGCACAAGGGCTCAGCCTTTCCTTAGCCAAGCCATTCCCCAGTAAAGGGAGCCAATTTATTTTTCAAGTTATCATTATCATAACGACTGTCACCATCACCATTGCCATCATCAGGATTTACAGAGTGCTCACTATGTGCCAGAAGCTCTTCTGAGAGCTAGCTGAAGTCCGAATGATTTATTCCGACAAGAAGTGAATATTGAACTGTCAAGGGGACCATCTGTCAGTGGTGTAGGTAAGTGGCAGACCCAGGGACGTGCTGCCTAGGTTTAGATACTGATTTTACCTCCTACCAGTTGTTTAAATTGTAAAATTACTTAACTTCTCAGTGACTCAATTTCCTCATCTACAGGAATGGAATAAGAAATAGGACTTGCCTCATAGGCTTCCTGCGAGTTGAGTTAAGTAGCCAGAGTGTCTAGCACATATCAAAAGCTCAGTAAGTACTGGCTGATTTTCTTATTCTTCCAGATGGGGACAAAGTCTTATTCAATTTTGCATCACTGAAACCTTACAGATTCCTTACATCATAAGAGATACTCAATATTTAAAATGGAAGAAAGGAGTGACTTGTACATACTCAATAGATACTGTGGTAGGCTGAATAACAGCCGTCCAAAGACATCTATATCCTAATCCCTGAAATTTGTGACTATGTTACCTTATATGGCAAAAGAGACTTTGTCAATGTTCTTATGTTAAGGATCTTATGATGAGGAGATAATTTTACTTCAGGGTGTCTACTTTTTTGGCTTCCCTAGGCCACACTGGAAGAAGGATTGCCTTGGACCACACATAAAATACACTAACACTAATGATAGCTGATGAGCTTTAAAACAATCTCGTAATGTTTTAAGAAAGTTTAGAGATTTATGTTGGGCCACATTCAAAGCCGTCCTGGGCCATATATGGCCATGGGCTGAGGGTTAGACAAGCTTGCTTTAGATTACTTGGGTGCACCCAGTGTAATCACAAGGGTCCTTTGAAGAGGGAGACAAGAGGATTGTAGTCACAGAGAGATGTAACAGAAGCAGAGGTTGGATGGATGAGCTTTGGGGACGGAAGAAGGGTCCAGGAACCAAGAAATATGGTAACCTCTGGAAGGTGGAAATAGCCAGGAAACAAATCTCCCCCTAGAGCCTTTAGAAGGGATGCAGTCTTCCCAACATGTTGATATTTTAATTTCTGACTTCCAGAACTGTGAGATAATTAATCTGTGTGGTTTTTAAGCCACGAAGTTTGTGGTAATTTGTTACAGCAGCAATAGGAATTGAATACAATTAGATTTTAGACATCATGTAGAGATAAAAAGGAGTTAAGACCTTTTAACTCAACTATCTCTGGGTAATATTAGTCCTCTCATGCATCTTCTGGCCCTGCTCACTAAAATCAGAGCTTCTTAGGAAAGTCTTTGGATTTTAATCACTGTTTTTCGCCTGGAGAATAATATGTGTTGTTGCATCTTGCCTCTTAGATAGCTATTTATATTCATATGGATTTACTTTTTTTTAACAGTTTATGATGATATCTGGATTTAAGTCTTTATAGTCTTCAAAGGTAACATTCATCTTTAGAACAAAGGTTTTAGGATAAGGGTGGGTGTTGATGGTTGGGCAGTTCTCCAGGGGTTGGGTTGACAGGAGAAGCCTCTGGGAAGAAGATTTGTTGTGAATGACAAAGGCAATTTTAAGAGAAAACTTTATTCAGCATGTCATAGAATCTGTTTACAAGCAAGTTGTAATTTGCAGGTAGTTGATAGCTGGGTTCCATCCACCCTTCTACCAAGGCAGCTGGTATGTGCCTAGTTGGCAGGGTGCTTAACTAAATCGAAAGCATTACTCCAAAAGCATCCCCTAAGAAAGTTATTTCACTATAGGGACCAAGCGTGTCTTTAGGTGTGTCTTTAGAATAAATTGCTTAAGAGCCCTGAGTGACCTGTTTCAGCACTGACCTCACACACATCAAACCTGTATTTGATTCTGAGCATGTACCATGGCTGGTGGAATGATCCCTAGCACCAAGGACAATGCAAAAAGGTCGTCTTTGTTCCCTGTGATCTCAACTCCTACTGTGCATTTTCCCATCTCTTAGGACAGCAACCAATGGTTCGATCTCAGACCTCTACTACTTGCAATGTGACTTCCCCATCCCTTCCTATCATTCCTCCAGTCATTCCTAACAGTGATTGGAGAAGCTATTGCCTCACATGCTTATATTGGCAATGCAGAGTGCAGGATCCATTTCAAATGGCAGCACCCACAGTTCTGCCGAAACTAGAAAACTGAGAGCCCAAAGGAAAGACTTGGACACTATGATATAATCATCATTCCTGTTTTAAAGACAAAGGAACTGAGGCTCAAGGTTAACTATTTAAAGACTCACAGCTTCTGAGTGTGGAGTCAGGATTTGAACTCTGACTGATCTGATTCCTGAACCTGAAAATGCAGCAAATAGCCAAAGTGTTGTAGTTTCTTATTTTGGGGACATTAAAAGAAGGAACTGAACCCGGATGACTCTCTCAAGCAGGGAAGAAGGTGTGTTTTCAGGGGTCTCCTCAGAGCCCTCTAGATAGCTGGTCTGGAAAATAATCCACTGATCTGTCTTTGTGTTCTGGTTACACTACAGCCTTTCTTTTAAACTTACAAATTTTTTTTTAGTGACATGAAGTTCAGACGTTTGTTTTTGACATTCATAAAAAGTAAAAATTAAACTTTATGGTCTACAGTGAAAAAAATAAGTCATTTACTTGGGTCAGGATCTACTTTCCTACAACCAGATTAAATAAAAAATAGGGGAATGGAGCTTTTGGGAAGAGACCTGTCAAACATTTTCAGATCAAGGCTGAGTTGGTAACATCTTTTTTTTTTTAATTTTGGTGTTAGAGAAGGGGACTTGCCCTGCAACTCAGGCTGGAGTGCAATGGCGTGATCATAGCTCACTATAACCTTAGACGCCTAGGCTCAAACAAACTTCCTGCCTCAGCTTCCCAAATAGCTAAGACGGCGGGTGTGTCCCACCATACCTGGTTAATTTTTTTTTTTCATTACTTTTTGTAGAGATGGGTTCTCCCTATGTTGCTTTATTTAACAAAAGAATAAAACAGCTTAAGATCCCAGAGGTACAGACTGAATCACACACTGTATTTGGGGAACAGTGACCCTGACCTCTAATCAATGAAAATACTAGTTTCAGGGTCATAGCTAGATTTGAATGTCATCTTTGCCTCTTGATAGCTTTGTGGCATGAAGCAAGTTATTTAACTTATTTGAGTCTCAATTTCTTCATCTGCAAGATGAAATTATAGGACACACCCTTTGTGTTTATTAGAAGGAGAATAAAAGAAAGAGTAAATATAAGACACTTTAGCACAAAAACTAAGCAAGCTCTAGCTAATGTAACATGAACGAACACATGCATGCAGGTCTGGAAGTGGCTGCAGCCATGATCTGCCCTTCGGCACCGTTTCTTGCCTCCCCACTGTCCTGCCTTGATTTTACTCAGGGGCTTAGAAGTGTGTGGTGCAGCTCCAATCACCGCTTTTCCCACTAGTATCACAGAAGCCTGGAGGACCTCAGAGAACATCAGTTTTACATCTTTTTGAAACTCTAGCTTCATTTTAAAGCAATCAAAACCAAGAGAATTCACATAAATGGGTAAACTGCAAACCCCCAGTCTGTCTGTCTACAGTGTAACAATGGGAACAGATCGATAAATCTTAATGGTGTTGCCACGTTCCCTGGGCTCCAAGAACACAGTGCACAAATGGAAAGCTGGAAATGTTGCATCTGGTCCTTTTCCCCCAATATCTCACCTTACTTCTTTGAAAAGATTATGTCTAATTTTGAAACATAAATAACCTAGACAGGACCTAAAATGCATTTTATAGTACAGTAGTGAAAAAATAATGAACTTCGTTTAGTCCCAGCTCACCTAAGGCTTACTACATGCATTATGTTGACTCATAAAGTATCATATTTATGGCATAACTATAATACCTCCTAGAATTTGGGTGAGGGATATCAGTACTTAAGAGGAACTGAATTCAAATGAAAGTGAAGACATTAAAATTCAATGACATTTGCTTTGTAAATCACATTTTCAATATGTATATTTAAAATTAGGAGTTTTATCTTCCTTCTTAGCAAACAATTACTTCTAGTAATATTATTATGAATCATAACTTATTATTGATTCCCTATTTATATGTCCAGAGAAAGATATTCTCTTCATTCTGATACAGAAGCCTGAGGTCTCATAATAATGTATAATATCCAATTGAATTAAGGCTCTCAATAGACTGTATTTTCCAGACATGTTGGCTCATGCCTGTAATCCCAGAACTTTGGGAGGCAGAAGCAAGAGAATCACTTAAGGCCAGGAGTTCGAGACCAACCGGGCAATAAAGTGATCTATCTCTATAAAAATGAAAAATAATAACAATAAAAGTAAAACTTTATATAAAAAAAAGACTACTTTTTTCACATTATTAACTCAGGCATAGTATGCCAATATTTCCTGTTTTATTGCCTGCTGTATCAGCACACATATATGTCATTTCCAAGAGCTAAATAAAGAATATAAACACAAGCAGAATTGAGGAACAGTCAATTATGCAAATAACAAGAAACTTAGTATATACATACTTTCCTTTATATAGTCATTTAATTCAGATTAAATTGCCCTCAGTAGAGGCCTTATACGATATGGAAAAAAGTCCTACTCTGTCCAAGATTTGTATATAATATCTCAACATTGATACTATTTCAACCTCTCTTTTCATATAAATAACATTTATGTTAAATAATAATTATGTGAAAGTTGGTGAAAACTAACATTTAAATAAAGGAAGGAATCCTCAGTTGTATTTAGAAACAAATGCCATGGTAACTCAGAAATTGTAAAGAATATAACATCTTTGATCAGAATATTAGTCCATTCTCGCATGGTTATAAAGAAATACTTACAACTGGGTAATTTATAAGAAAAGAAGTTTCATTGACTCACAGTCCTGTAGGCTGTACAGGAAGCATAATGGCATCTCCTTCCGGGAAGGCCTCTCGAAACTTCCAATCATGGTGGAAGGTGAAGGGGGAACAGGCATGTCACACAGGGGAAGCAGGAAAGAGTGTGAGGGGCGAAGTGCTACAAACTTGTAAATAACCAGAACTCATGAAAACTCACTCATGATTGTGAGGACAGCACCAGGTGTGACGGTGCTAAACCAGTTATGAGAAATCTGCCCCCAGGATCCAATGTCATGACCTCTCACCAAGCCCCACCGCCAGCATTGGAGATTACGTTAAATATGAGATCTGCATGGGGACACGCATCAAACTGTATCGACTAGTCAAATGTTTTACTGCCAAAACATACCTTTAAAATGCATGGGAGTACTGAAATTCTTATTATACTGTTGGGTATTCCACAAAATGAGTAAACATTGAGCACTGATTTAATTCAATGAACATTAATTGATGATGTACTATGTACCATCCCAAGTAGTACACTAATGAACAGTAGATACTGCACATCCGAGAAGGAAACAGAAAGAGCTATATAGCTCAAGGTGAAAATTAGCATGAGATAATCTACTTAGTTTCAAGTATTCTGGGTTCCAAGTAATATTTTAAGTCTTATAGAAACATGTACTAAGATAATAGTTTTATTGCAGTTTTCTAATCTAGTGGATAAAACATATTGTTAAAAAAAATCAGCCAATGGGGCAATACAGTATATGAAAAATGAATGTCATACTAATAAGATATGAAAAAAGTTCATGGTTAAGTGCAGAGAATGAAATAAAAATTTGGCTCTGCATAGAAATAACAAACTCCAGGATTTTAAATAAAGCCACACACTTAATATTTCACTGAAATATTTAGGTGAATATAATTTCAAAAAGTTATATCATTGTCTTTATACAAGTAGCCATATCCAGTTAGAAAGTTCCTCTCTTTTATAAAATTACGTCTTTTTTCTTCCCCCAAGTGGATTACAGGTAATTTTCAGAGTAGTTTCTAAAACTCCCTTGACAAAGTTATCAAACTAGACAAATTACATTTCCTCAATGTTTGCTATTAACAGATGGTGCAGTGATAGGATCACAGTCTCTTTATTTTCCAGACATGAAAAACATTCTTGCAAGCTGGACTAAAAATCCAGATAAAATAATAACACTAATAATATCTTCTGTATCACATTACTTTCCATAATGTTATGTTGGTTATCTAGCCTGAATGACAGCAAGCACAGATGAAATACACTTAAAATGAATAACACATGTGGGATGTTTATCTCATGCAAAGTGGACCAGAAGCACTGGAGTTTATTGCTATGACTTTAATAGCGAATTCTTTACATCATGTTACATGAAGTGGCAGTGCTAGAATATACAGTAATTGGAAGAAGGATACATGAAAAAATAAACTCTGCTGATGTTATGTATTAGATTCCACAGTGGTCTCAGGGCATGTCTGAAGATCTTAATTCATTTAGTGTGCAGGAGCAATCCTTCTCTCAGGCTTATATCTTCTCCATGTATGAAAGACTGCACTACTGGCTCACGTTAAAAAGGAGCCTTGTAAAATGTTTCTTACAAAAATAAATAACTTGAGTATCCAGATATGTAAGAGCTTAATTCTCAAGATAGGGCATGTTTAAGATTCACATTCTTTGGGCTTTCAGTTTGAAACAGAGAATAAAACACTCTTTATGGTTGAGATTTCTGAACACATAACTAATGAGAAGGGCTTTCAGACTTCTCTTTCCCTGCTAAGCACTTGCTTTAGAATTAGTGCAAGGCAACAAGACCACTTGAAATATCAGCCATTCAAATTAAACATAATTTCCAGGTATTTAAAATGGCACGTATATGAGGCCACAGTTCATATTTTCAGGCTCTGTGTTTTCTGCTACTTTCTTCATTCTAACTTTAGAGTCGTGTTTCCATGGCACCGGAAAAAGCACAAGAGCACAAAAATGCCATTTGAGGTGGATTGAAGTTCGTTCTGGCATATCAAGATTTGTTCACTCCAAGTCTTAATTTTCCTGAGTGGATAAAACTAATGCTGTTATTAAACTGGTCTAGACTAATCTGAAATAAAGAAAGTAAAGAAAATAGATTCAGTTTTCCTTCTCAGGGTTTAAACTTTGGTTTCTATGTTTATGGCTTATAGAGTCTCTTTTAATTTGTCAATAAATAAACCATTGGGAAATTTCTGTTAGGGTGGCAGACAAAAGTGTGGGTGAAAAAGAGAATGCAGTCTTTGATATTTATACCTTGATCTGGCCATGATCAAAACCAAGAGGCAAACACAATCTGCTCTCCATCCATCACTCATCCACCAGACATCACTCAGTCGCTTTCTCCTAGTATATCCCCCAAGGTGAAACAGCCCTTCTCACTTGTCTCCTCCCTCTTTCCCTTTTAAACCTATAGTCAGGTAATATAAACTTGACTTAGTCATTCAAGATATATTTTGAAGTCAGAGAACTTATTTTAAGCTCTTGACTTCTGCAATTATGCCGTGTAGGCCATAATCAAGTAGTAAAATTAATTACATTCATGTAATGCATTAGTACTCAATTAAAAAATAATTTATTTTATCAGGATAAACTGCATTTCTGATCATATTTCTGGGCTAGGAATTTTAGAAAGAGAAAAAAGTCCAAAGATTACAAAGGTGATGTACCTCACAGAATATATGGTACTTGTCAATATTATTATGCAGACAGATACCCCTCTATTTTTAAAGCTACAGATTTTACACATCAGTGACTTGATCAAAATGTGGCTTCAGTCTGGCAGTTTATCTTCAGGATAAAAGTGGTCAGCCTGATATGTTTGTAAAGGTCATTTGATGTGTTTTAATATCTGTCATACATATGTAGAGCATGTTCTCAAGTTTACACTTGCCCTTTAACTCCCAGTACAGGAAATCTGCTGCTAGCAAAGACTTGTAAAATGTTTATGACATTTAAGTCATGCACAAGATTTCTTATTCAGGAAGAGTGAGCTATAAAATTTGCATATGGTGTCCAACATTTAGATCCAGAGTCCCATATCTGGCCTTCTAAAACTTTGCTTATACAGTTGTTTCATCCCCTAGCCATTTGATTATACCTTGTTACCAAGTAGCACATTGGTTGGATGATCATTGTTCTCTGTTATTGACTAAGTAAATTATAGATTAAATCAATATCCCACCTTGTTGAAGTTGACCTTGTCATTCAGTTGTACAGAGGACTTCTTACCGTGCAACATGAAAAGTCTGAACTTGTATTACTTAATACTGCAAACTTAGCTTCCAGAAGAAACTATATAAAAATATTAAGAGAACAACACCGTAGAGGGTTTGTGCAGCAACACATCACACATGTAATTCATAAAGATGCAAGTTTTGGTTCCTGGTTATCACTAGTATTTGTGAATCATGTTTATATGTATTTACGATGAAATATCTATTTACTATATCAACAAACACACAAACCTGCACCTAACACACATATTCATCTAAAGGGTATTTTCTGAACCCTTCTAGGTTGAACAGGAATATTAGATGTTTTGTAAATGTAAGTGAAGTACACACATAACCATCAGAAATGGGAGCCAGGAAGGAATATTAACAATTCATTTGGAATCATAAAATACGGTAATAAAAAAAGTAACAGCATATGTTATAAGAGCAGAGATGTAGGGTAAATGAGGTGACAAAGAGGAATTGGCTCTGCTCAATTTTCTGAGAAAATTCTCAGAAACTGTCCCCTATCAATGTGGTTATGACTATGATAAAGAAGAAAAGAATCAGAGGAAGCAGAGTGAAAGGGAAGAGTGAGTCATCCAAATTGGAGCCAGCTGGAGGAGTGGTTCCTTGTATACTTGCTTGACCACCAACCAGTGAGTCTCTCTCCCTCCCCATGTAACCTTGGCTGGCTGGGCCCACTGTTCTTGAGGGTAAAATCTGGGTAACAACATCAGCCCACCTTCAAGTCTTTAATGTCAGAAAACAGACCTTTTTTCAGTATCATCTAGAATAAGGTTGAAGTTTTCAGTCTTTCTGAATTCCATTTGATTATATAGAAATACTAATTAGAAGCAAACTGATTTTGGCTTTCAGTTGGTAGTCACAATAATGGCAGACAGACTAGGAAGATAAAAAAGATGAAATGAACATAGGAAGGTCTACCCTCAACAATTGCACTATCCAATAGCCATATACATATTTAAATATGCAGTACAAGCACGGCAGAGAAATCACAAGGACGTGCACAATGAATGCCCAAAGAAGGGTCTGAAATAATGCTGTGACTTGACGAGCAGATTCCTGAGACTTAAAGCTGATGAGATTCTCACAGGAGGATCAAAATAGACCGTAAATGCTTTGGAGAAGTAGAGATGTTGGAGTAGCATAGGCACTGGAGAGAGTCTGCCAGGATCCAACCTTCCATGACCTTACTGTGCCTCAGTTGTTTCATCTGCATTTTGAAGAATATAATAGTGACTACCTTGAAGGATTTATGGAGTCAGTAGACACACAGAAATGCCAATGGTGTTCAATATAAATAAATACTCAAAAATGTTAGCCATTATTTTTTATTGTAATTCATGTTTTAGGAAAACTTATGGGTAAAGGATATACTAGATATTGAGGCAGAAACAAGATTCAAAGTATTTTGGAAACCAAGAATAGCTTCACTGGAATTGTGACGTTAGTAAAAAAGTATAAAACAATCACTTTTCCTGGAATTAGGAGACTCAGATATACTTGGGAAAGTTTGTCAAATTGCTACATTTTTCTCTTATCTCTCCTCCAAACCCAACACATATTTGAAACACACATTTACTTAAAAATAGCCACTTTGCTGTAATTGATGGACGTGTGGGAGTGTTAATGTATTCCTCATATGCATTGCGAAAGAATAAAGAGTTGAGAAAAATTCCATGTTCAGAAAATACTCAGTAAGCACAAAGTATAGTCCTGGTATTGTATGCTATAATTGGCTTAAAGAAAAAATACATTCATAGGAAAACACAATTTTATTTGAGAGGCATAATTATCTAATCAGTGAATGTTATATTTCAATTTTACAATTCTTTTCAAGGCAGCACTGGATCTGGCATATAGCAATCACCCAGAAAAAAATACATTAGCTCCTTCCCTGGATTCAACCCCTTCATTTGAATTCCAAGCATTTGTCAAGATCAAATTGAGAAGTCTTCCCTAAATTCACTAAAGTAGTGGAGGATTATGGTGGGCTAGATCTGTAAGCTCCTAACTGAGCATGAGGAGTCCTATTTACAATTAGGCTTCTAAGTTTCTGTGAGTGCAACAGGAAGGATATTTGGGGAAATGTATAACTGGATATTCTACTTTTCACACTATTGCAAGAAGAAAGGGCAAGAGACAAATGTCCCCAGTTCCACCATAGTCTGTGCATGTATATAGGTCAGAACATGCACATACTGGCAAGGAATGCAATACAGGGTGACGGTTGCTTGGATGGACAATTCTGTCGGACTGGATGTTTACAAAAGGGGTCTCCTTCAGTTACTAAGATTTGCTCTAACTCAAAGACTGGTCTGTTCAAAATTAGCCTGCATCTGTGCTCTTCTGGGATGTGAGTTTCAGAATGCCTCTAAGCAATGTTTTTTTTTCAACTTTGACGCTATTGACATTTGGAGCCAGATAATTCTTTGTTGTGGAAGCTGTCCTGCACACCGTAGGATGTTTGGCAGTATCCTGGCCTCTACTCATTAGAAACTCACTTAGTTGTGACAGCCGAAAATGTCTTTAGACGTTGCCAAATATTCTACAGAACACAATATAATCCCCTCATCCTCAATGTCCCTGAACCACTTCTCTGGGTTGAGGGGCTTTGCACAGTTACATTTCAGTCACCAAGTGAAAGTGGTTAGGCCAAAATCAGTTTCTTTCAGAGGGTATTTAGGGAAGAAGCTGACAATTACAGCAGGTGCCATTAATGATGTGCATCAGCTATGTTCAGGATGGTGACAAGAAGGATATGTGCCTAGGTACAGTTTAGTATTGGAAATGGATTAATTGGATCACTAGAAAAACGGTGAGAGTGGGCCATATTAGCATGCTCTTCCCCAGTGAAGTTAGAACCCAAGCTTTTTGGATACAAGTGAAGCTGAATCCTTGGCTGGATCCAACCAACTAGATGACTGATCCAGAAAACTAGGTGTAATAGATGCACAATCTCTGCTCCAGTGAACCCCAACTTTGCCTTCCATCTAACACTTTACTTAAAGCTCTCTGCTTTGTGCAAGTCCATTTGCTTAATGGCCCATTGGGCAGTGGGTAGTTGACAGCAGACTGTAAAATATGAGTTGAGTCTATCAGATTTCCTCTGTGTTGAGTATAAATTATAAGGACAAACTGAATTCGGTAGCTAGAAACTGACTGTGTGGAGCAGACAAGTATAATAGTTGAGTCAACATAATGGTAAATTCCCCAAATGAAAACCTCTATGGACTGATCTAGTAACGGTCCTGACTTTTCTGACTTTCTGAAGCCAAGTTGTTTGGCCTCTCCAATGTTATATCTGCTGATATCCTTACAATAATCTTTGTTACTTGAATTAAATTGAGTGTGTCTCTGTTCTTTGTAGAAAAAATGTGCCTATTTGAAACACTAGAGTTTTATCAACCTCATGGAAAACATGAGTAAGATATTGAGAAGGAAAGCTCACAAGCAAAACTCGTTTCTTTTATACTGTCACTGATGTCAGTATGAGTATAAAGGTGTTATCACTGTTATATTACCTCCATTACTTTACAAACTGTCAGCGTTGATGGTAAAAAAAAAACAAGTATGACATATCTTTGTCAAAGGCACTTATTTAGTGGTGACTATAAAGTATAACATTAATTTTTATATTTGTGTTGCCTTAGTAAATTGAGTTTGAAATAAATGCTAGATTATTTAGCATTTATTGTGAAATAAATGCTAGATTATGTTGCAACTGCAGTGAAATGTTGTTGCAAAGTGTTGCTTTTATTTCACTTGAAATAGTCTTCCACCATGACTTAACAAATTAAGTTAGGCATAGCAATGTGAAGTATAAACTGCATTTTGTAGGACTGCCAGTACCAAAAGCCAGTGCCTAAGTGATACATTGGTGGCCACCTTGTTTGTTATGCCAAATATGTCACAGTCTTTTCCATTCTGGTTTCCCTGAATTGTTTCATCTGCTGTAATTAAAAAATTTCCTTTCACATGAGTATGTAAATGGTGATGTATTCCTCAGGTGGGGGCTCGGGTTGAAAATGTTCTCTAGTTCTGGGAAAGGCTGGGTTTAAGGAAGGTCTTTGCACATGCCAGTGGATTTACTTTCCTCTTTGGAGGGAAAACATGCTGCTGACACAGATTGATTTATCAGAATTGCAGTGCAGCATCCAGAGGTGATTCACCGGCTGGAAAAATACAGATAGTCCTTCTGAAAAATAAATGTGGTCATATTATTGCCAGTGTTTCATATCTGAAAAACAACCCCCCCCCAAAAAAAAACACAATGGGGAAAAAAATATAAAGCTGTGCATGCCAGAAATAAAATAAAAAAATCAAAAGAGGAACACAATGTGTTCGTAGGCTTAAAGACTACCATCTGCCTATTTTCCCTAATTTAAAGATATTAATTAACCAGGATGAATAGGCATATATATATGATTTGGAATTTCTTTTGTGGCATGTACCTTAATATAGGAATAGTCAATGGCTTTTATAATGAGAACTGTGTAAATCACTCCCCTATTAAGAATTGTTAGGAGAGAGTTGGGAAAATATCCTCCGATGATATTCTCCTTATAATTTGTCTGCCCATTTAAGCTGACAATAAAAGCTATTAAGAGAGAGGTCTAATATAACAGTAAGATCATATACTGTTATTTTTTGATGATACTATGGAATATTGCTTTGATTGATAAAAAAAATTAACCAAGATAAAAGGAACCACAGCTACCACGTATAAGTCCTTTCTTGCTACTTCTGTGTAGATTGCAATAGAAGGGAAGAAAATGTCCTAAGCACTAAACCTACAATATGGATCAGAGTTCCCTTAAGTGTGTTGTACACGTCCCAGGGAACATGCTAGCTGATCATAGAGTTTGTAGAATTTAGTATTAAGATTTCTACTTGTATTTATTTGATCATATTCTTTTAACATTTTTAATTTCTATTTTTCTATACTTTATAATACATCATAATGTGTATAATACATTGACAATAATATTTTATAGTATTTGACTATGCAGTCATGCACCATATGATGCATATCATATTTTTACTGTACATTTTCTATGTTTACATACACAAACACTCACCATTGTGTTACAATTGCCTATAGCATCCAGCACAGGAACATGCTGTAGAGGTTTGTAGCCTAGGAGCAACAGGCTATACCATATTGCCTGGGTGTAGTAGGCTACATCATCTGAATTTGTGTCAGTACACTCTGATGTTCACACAACGACAAATTAGCTTCATGATATGATTCTCAGGATGTATTTCCACATGATTGTGTGTGTATAAAATATACATTAGCCGAGTTTTACTATAAAGGAAGTGACAAAAATAATACTGAGAAACACTAATTTTTTTTTTTTTGATGCTCAATAGCCTTTATTTTTATGTAACTGCCTAGCCACTTGATTTAGAAGAAATTTGACAGCACTTCAGGAGATTGTGTCTTTGCAGAGTGAGGTGGGTGTTCTGTTTGTTTTCAAACATTCAAATGTGTGAACTGACCTTCTCCTCAACTCAGGGTCTATGAAGAGCCTGGAAGTCTTTTCATTGCTGTCCATGGCTTCAGATAGCAGGGGATGTTTCATTTAGACAATGTCCTGCCATCCTCCAGATGAGATTCCTTTAGACTCCTCAGTTCTCCATTGCAGAAAAAAAAGGATATTTCTCTTTTATTTTGGCTAGTATTCACATGCTACAGACTGACAAAAGCATTTCATCTTCTTCTCCACTTAACATAGTTTTAGAAGAAAGCTAGTATCTCCTTTTGACAAATCGTTATGTAAATTCCCTCTGTTGTCTTAAGAGTAAGAACACATGGACTGAAGGTGAGGAACATCACACACTGGGGGCAGTTGTGGGGGTAGGGAAGAGACAGTGGAGGGTGGGGAGGGATAGTATGGGGAGAAATGCCGATATAGTATGCAACTAATGTAAAATAAATAAATTTAAAAAAAAAGAGTAAAAACATTCAAGTGATCTATACAACAGCTGCTTTCCAGAACCCTCAGGAAGGAATCCTCATGGACAGAAAAGCTTTAGAGTCAGGCTAACCATTCATATAGGTAAACTTAATTTGTTAGGTTATTAGTGGAACTCTCTGTCATCTATGTCTTTATCTTATAAACGTAGTCATACTAGGTTGATGCAAAGATAATTGCAGTTTTTGCTGTTATTTTTAATGGCAAACACAATACAACACAATAGTTTTTGTGTGACAGTGACTTGCCCTGAACAGTCATAACTATTTGCTGATGTTATTATTTTTCTCATTATAAAAGGAGAATATACTGAACTTGCCCAGCTAAAAGGATTCTCAGTATCACAAAGAGATATGTACACAGATGATACACATCGTTGCTTCTTTTCTTGAAGGACACGTAGAAGGAAGTCTGTGTATCGGCCTTCCAGCCCACCAGTTCATCCCATGAGATTCACGTACTCTGATGGACAGTCCAGTCAAGTATCTATACAATGACCCTAGACAGCATGTCTTCCACCTTGATAGGTCACAGCACTTTTGATGCTTTTACATTAAAGCAGTGTCTAATAATCTACCTTCTATCATTATTGACCGTGACAATCTATTTCCACAGGAGCAGAACGGCTTGGGTGTATTTGCAGCATTTGATCTGTCTAGAGCACTGTTATGAACTGAATGATGTCTCCTAAAATTTATATATTGAATCCCTAACTCCCAGTACCTTAAAATGTGAATGTGTTTAGACACAGGGTCTCTCAAGAGGTAGTAAAGGTTAAATGAGGTTGTTAGAGTGGGCCCTAATCCAATGTGACTGGTATCCTCACAAGAAGAGGACAGACAGGCATGGAAGAAAAACCATGTGAAGACACAGAGAGAAGGTGCCATCTATAAGCCAAGGACAGGGGCCTCCAAATGACATCAGCCCTGCTGACATCTTGATCACAGACTTCCAGCCTCTACAGTTATGAGAAAATACATTTCTGTTTTTTAAACCACCCAATCTGTGATACTTCATTATGGCAGCCTTTGCTGACTAATTTAAGTGCTTTTATTGAACAGAGTTTGAGCCAGCCACTTCAGATCATGTAATTTTTTTCAGTACAAAATAGAGCAGGAAAATCAGCTATATGTCTTTGCTCAGAAATAACTATTGATACTCTAACCCTCTATTTTAGTATTTTTCTTGTTATTAAATACTCTCAGTAATAAGCATTGCTAAAGCTGTAAATAATCTCTTTGTAGGTTTTTAAGTAGATACCTAATATTGAACATTCTGACTAAACGTTTGTTTATTTATTATGTTAGTAGCATAACTTTAGCTGTAACAAACAATTTCTCATATAAATTCTTACCCAAGCCTTTTATGCATTTAGAATGGATTCCAAAGCAAATGTTTACTGGGACAAGCTATATGAACTAAAGTTATATAAGTTAACAATTTTATGATTGCTTTCCAAAAGATTTGTAGCAATTTCTGCTTACATAGGCAGTTGAAGATGATACTTGCCACAATCATAAACAAATCAAATGTTATACATTTTCTTAAAATACATTTATTTATGAGTGAAAAACAGCATTTTATTTAGCAGTGAAAACAGTTTTACTTTTTAAAATTATTCAAATATTTTCCTTTGTGAATCATCTTGCCTTGTCTTTTGTCAATTTTCCAATCATACTTTTTGTACTTTTCCATGTAAATCATGCTATAACCTGAAAATTATTACAGTTTTATTTTTTTGCCAATAATATTTCCTTTTTCTTATCTTATTGTAGTGGCTATAACTTTTACAATAATATTGAAAAATGATAATGATATCAGTCACCCTTGTTTTACTCATTACTATTTTGTTGTATCTCTATCACAGCATCTTATAAATTTCTGTTGATGAAGCATTAGTGAATCACAAAATGTTTGTAGTTTATGATAAGTTTTAATTTATTTTTTAAATTTTTAGATAATTGTAGATACAGTTGTTAAAAATAATACAGAGATCTCTCATAACCTTCACCAAGGTTCCCCAGGGGTAACATGCTTCATAACTATAGCACAATATCACAACCAATACACTGATACCATCCACCAACTTTATATGACTAGTCAAAAAAAAAAGGAACACTATAGAATATAACAAAAAAGAAACTAATCAAGATACATTGCATATAACCAGAATAAATATTTCTTCACCAGGTGTGGTGGCTCATGCCTGCAAACTCAGCACTTTGGGAGGTCAATGCCAGTGGATCACCTGAGTCCAGGAGTTTGAGAACAGCCTGGGCAACATTGCAAAAGCCGTCTCCAGAAACAAATACAAAAATTTGCTGGGCATGGTTGCACAAACCCGTAGTACCAGCTACTAGGGAGGCTGAGGTGGGAGGATCCCTTGAGTCTGGGAAGTCAAGGCTGCAGTGAGCCGAGATTGTGCCATGCACTGCAACCTGGATGACAGTGAGATCCTGTCTCAAAAAAAAAACTTACTTCTGAAATTTGATTCAGGTATATGAGTGTGTTGTTTCTGTGATTAAGATACTATGCCACACTCCTCCCATTAATTATGGTGTTACCTACTTATCAGTTTAATAGAAACATTTTGTATCATATTGAGAAATTACAAAAAAATAAGGGCTGAACTAAAATGCAGCAGATTTATATACAGACACTTAGATATGTTTAAGTGATTAAACATGTTAAGCAATTTGGAGTTTTAAAAGAACTCTCATCAAAAGCTGTTGATTATTAAATCACTGTCAACCACAAGCAGATTGTTTATAGTCTGGTACTGTGATCTGCTCTACTCACTATTTTTACCAGTGAATTTAATGAAAATTCAGAGGGAACAATATCATATTTTATCTAACTTATAACAGGCAGACATCAAATTAATGGCTATGCTATAATTCAATAGACAAAATGTAACAGTAAAATGTAGTCTGAAATCTAGTTTGAAAATTAACTAAACATTGTCACATGGTAATGAAAGTAATGGAACTGAAATTAGATCCTCCTCCTCCAAAAAAGAAAAACAAAAAAAGGATTGAGGACTTGGATCTTTTCTTTCAGTACCAGTTTTATATGGGTCTACTCTACAAAGAAAAAAAAATGTCATCAGAATTGTCTAAGATCTAGAATTCAATAATTTAAATAACAGTTGTATGAAGTTTATTTGTTTGGCCAAAAGAAGAGAGTTAAATTGTAGATAGCATTTTAGATTGCAAAGCTGGGTCTGTGAATATGAAGAAATTCTGGAAAGGGAACTTGGGAACAAAGGAGAAATCTACTGGGAACTTTATTGAGAGAGTTATTTGCTTGCAGGTGGAATAGACAGACGCTGGTTGACGTAAGAACATCGATTGGAAATATATCAAGAGCCGCATTTGAAGCGAAGGCTGGTGACTTTGATTCAGCAAAAGGCTGGATTCTAGGAAACCTGGGGTCCAGCAGTAAGGACTGCAGGAGCAATCTGGTGAGCACACACCAATCTGGTTAGCACACCGGCACTAACGTGAATCTAAACCCCTCCAATGGCATATTTTATTATTTTATTTTTGCTTTACTCCTCACAAGATTTGAAGCCCTGAGAGAGAGAGAGACCTATGGCCATGGCACATGCCTGTCTCTTGAGCAGGGAGAGAAAGCACCTGGTGAACAAGACCTACTGTAACCTCTGACGTGGGAGTGCAGAGCCTTGCAAAGCCCACCATTGCACCAAGGCTGCAGACAACAACGGAAGAGAAAAATCATTCTGTGTTAGAAAAGGGTAATGGACATCAGAAGGTCAGAGAAAAACAGCAAATGTCCACCTGAAAAAGAAGAAATTTCCAACATGTAGATGAACTTGCCAAAATTTTATTCAAATGAGTCATTAATCTTCTGTCAAAGCCATTTAGTTCAATTGAACACAGAGTACGTTGCCAATATATGCTGGGATCAGACTTACATGGTATATGTCAAGGTTTGCTGGAGTGAGAAGTGGACTCAATGACTGAATGACCTCTGGGATTAGTACTAAGTCAAGCTTTCAAGATTAATAGAGGACAGCAATTAAACATCTAACTCGCATAATAGTTATACTATTTTTTTCTTGGTACCATATTGGAAAATAATTTGTCCTTTGAGGCTGAGATGATGTTTTCACAATTATGCTTTATGAGGACTCCAAAGGTGCTGCAGAAACAGTAAAGAACAGGAATAATCACTTTGGAGTCTACTTAAAAGATTTCTTTGTGTTGTGAGTATCTAATCCTATGATTTCCAGCACTAGCTATACAATCACATTGATATTCCAACTTTTTAAAAGCTATTTTAACAAAAGGAAAAGCTAAATTTATAAAAATAAAAATTTGCTTAAATAGCTTGATCAGACTATCTAAGCAAGAGGTGTTACAACTTTAAGGAAGTGACTTAAAATATCCATATGATATTTGTTTCCTAAAATGAGAGAAGTCCGTGTATCTCATAGTGCAGGTTTTCAGAACATGTTTACTGCTTTGCATATAATTTCAACTGCATCCACATGCCATACTTAAGGAAAACAAGGCTTCATCATTTCTTTTTATGAGCTGGATGCCTGTGGATTTTGAGACGTACATTTCGTATAAATAAATCAAAGAGAAAGTGGTATCTAGAGTAGATTACATTATACATAAATTTTCTATGACCATCATTTGGTCAAAAACAATTATTTTAGCAGAGATATATCAAAGTATGTGTGTGTGTGTGTGTGTGTGTGTGTGTGTGTGTGTGTGTGTGTGTGTTCACTCCAGAAAAAAAGTGTCTAAAACATTGTTTATTCTTTATTTCTGATTTAATAAGGCCACTAGTTGGATTTTTTTTTGGTGGTGGGGGGGACGTTAAAGTCAATAATTCCACTTTAGACAATGCATCATGAAAACTTTGTAATCAATTCTAAATGATTAGCCCCAAGGCACCCATAATGGATATTCTTTAATACTAGAGATGGCAAAACAGCCTGTGGAAACATGTCTGGTGGGCATTCTGTGAAAGCCGTTTCTATCAAAATGAATCCAAAATGACATGTAGGACAACTGTAGCACGGAGAGTTTCTGTGAAAACTTCTCACATTCATGTCTTCTTTTTGCTCCCTTAACTGATAATTTTGTAGATTGAGTAGACGATGTATATTTTTCTAGCTCAAGGGGAATGGTCAAGGATAACCTGCATTTACAATGAAATTTGATTATGATTCAAAGGACTCAAATTAGCAGTAATTTGCTTAACAGAATCTAGCAAAATCAGACCGAAGTTTTTGTTTCCAAAAAAATCAGTTCTGAATATATAAATATGTAAATAATCTCTGAGCATTCAACTTTTGAAGATATTTGGCAAGTGTTGCATGGGTTAATTTAATCAATATACTCAGAAACCATGAGAGTAATACTCCTTGTTCTAAAATCTAGATTTCTCTTTAATGGTTATTAACTTTCAGGAACTGAAAACAAAACCACCACCACAAGATAGGTTAATATATCTATATTAACCTATAGATAAATAAGCTTTAAATTCTTTAAAGTGATCAATGCTCAAGAATTATGATTCTCTATTTTAGACATTGTGGATCAATTCAATCTCATCACATATGATAAGAGGAGCTGTGGTTTATGGTGCAAGAGTTCAAGTTATAGGCAGGAGTCAGCCTGGATCTGCAATAGATTAGCTCTGTTATACAACTGTCAGCTCTTTTCAACTTAGTAAAAGATACGCAAAAGTTAAGTACTGTGTCTTATTCATTTCTGAATCTAGAGTTCCTAGCACAATGTTTGGCACACAAGCCTTGCTTAAAACTATAATGGATCCTAGAATTGAAGTTATTGTCAATTAAAGACATGCATTTTAAATCTAAGTTATTCCCTTCTGAAAGAACCAATTCTGAGTATCATAGGAAAACTGAAGGTATTTCCTTGTGGCTATTATGTGCTTATAAATGGAAAACAGTTTAAAAATAAGGAATCCAGCCAGACTTAAAAGTGCTTCTGATTCTGCCCAAATAAACAGCCAGCAGGACCAGCAAGACCACACATGCTTTTCTCCCTTGTTGTAGAACTTGGCTTCAGTGTCTAAAATCAACTGTTAACCAGGTACAGTAAAATTTTATCAAGCCAATGAATGTGATCCTAAAATAATAATTATAAAGATTTCTTATCTTTTAATCAAACTGAAGTCTCAATAAAAATAGTAGATTATGTAATATTGGTTAATCTATACTTTTTTTAATTCTTCTGTTTTTAATTAACATTTCTTTCTTAAACTAATACTTTATAGCACATTTTATAAAGACTGATGTTATGATTATGGTAGGTCTTACTAAGGTAAATTAATAATGTTAGCATTAGAATGTCTGTCTTCTATATTTTGCGAGAACAAGTCACGGAAGTAAGTAGGCACATGAATACATTTCTTTCCCTCACCATGTGGTTTTCAGGAAGCCCCAAAGAGATAACAACACAGGCACAACATTTTTGATGTAAAGTGTTATTATCACTATCTTTAATTATAGTGATTTACAAGACAAATAAGTATTTTCCCTGAGTTAAAACCCAGAAAATTCACTGAGATTTCTCTGATTTCTGTAACACCTGTCACATATTGCTTCAGGTGCCACCATACTTACCTAATTTTTCTACCCCATGCAATCCAAGAAAAGTAGTCAATCCCCACATAATCTCTTTTCCACAATAAAATAATTATTGCACTTTCAGGAGAAACTTAAATACAGAAAAGGAACTTAGTTTGTGAAAGTAAATAAGGTATTTTAACTTGTACGATTTTTTGCCTGACTTGGAGGAAGTGAGAGACTAAAAGATGTTCCTGTTCAGCTGACCAGAAGGAAAGAAATGGTTTTCAACCCACCTGAAAATTCCAGTCCCTTGAGGGGGTTTAAAGAACAAGAATGCTGTGCCCCACCCCAGATTTAAGAAGATCTGAAGTATAGATTACAAGCATTTATATAATTGAAGCATCATCAGGCTAGGCACAGTGGCTCACACCTGTAATCCCAGCACTTTGGGATGCCAAGGCAGGTGGATCACTTGAGGTCAGGAGTTTGAGACAAGTCTGGCCAATTTGGTGAGACTTTATCGCTACTAGAAATACAAAAAAAAAATTAGCCAGGCTTGGTGGTGCCTACCTGTAGTCCCAGCTACTTGGGAGGCTGAGTCAGGAAAATCACTTGAGCCCAGAGACAGAGGTTGTGGTGATCCAAGATCCTGCCACTACACTCCAGCCCGAACTACAGAGCAAGACTCCGCCTCAAAAATAAATAAATAAATAAACTCCATCAGAAGATTCTGATGACCAGACAGGTTAAGGAGATTAGCACGTTTTCAACCCTGAGAAAACAACCTGAGTGCTGAATTATGATGGTTATAGCTACCAGAATCTTTATTCTTATTCCAATGTAATTCAAATTTACTATTACATTTAATAGTAAATTAATGATTATATTCTTAGGATAAATGTCCAAAAGAAAAATAACTGGCTTCAAGAAAATGCCAGTTTTTATCTGCATTCAAATTTAATTATGTTGGTGCAGAGTAATTGTTGTTTTTGTAATTACCTTTAATGGCATAAATCACAATGACTTTTGCCCCAACCATGGAAGAGGGAGAAAAAGACTAGTCTTACCAAATAACAGCTTAAGAGAGTCAAAGGCATGTTCTCTATCACTGCAGTTGTTTGGATGTATTCATGGGTGGATGTTGTCAAGAAGATTCAAGTTCAGAATATGGATATATTTCTAATCCTCAGAGTCTTTATTAAGCCTTAGATTTCCATAGTGATGTCGTTAGTCTATTCTGACATTGTTATCAAGAAATGCCAGAAACTCAGTCATTTGTAAAGAAAAGAGGATTGATTGGCTCACCAATCTGCAGGCTGTACAGGAAGCACAATGCTGGCATCTGCTAAGCTTCTGGGGAGATCCAGAAACTTACATTTATGGTGGAGCAGGCACAGTCACACAGTCAAATGGCCACAGCAGCAATAACAATCAGGAGGTATTACACACTTTTAAACAACAGATCTCATGAGAACTCACTCACTACCATGAGAACAGCACCAAGAGAATGGTGCTAAATCATTTGTGAGAAAATTGCCCCCATGATCCAATCAACTCCCACAAGGCACCACCTCCAACACTGGGGATTGCAATTGATATGACACTTGGGTGGAGATGACACAGATGCAAACTGTATCAGTTATATATTTGAAAGCTTTTTCATTTTACTCATAACATCCATTGTCCTTTCAAAATCCTGTATTTTTGGAGGAGTTGTACAGAGGAGGAACATTCCTAACGATCATTGACAAACTGAAGTCATAGAATGGAATCCTTAAAGCCTTGAATATGTCTTGCATTCCCCTTTGTTAGAAGTGGAATCGTCTGGGCTGGGCCAACACTTATGGGGATGTGAATGAGAGCAGTGGGAAACTTGCCTTAGGAGCAAAATTGAAGGACAAGAAAAACTCAGTAACCAAAAGAATACTTCAATATAATATTTTACAAATCAAAAATAATGCCAAAAATGTATGACCAAAAAAATCAACATTTTAAATAAACACAGAATCAGGGTTACTGCTTTTCTTTTTATCTCAGTCTCCCATGTAGCCTAGTATGGCAGTATTATTGATCCTTATCTTGATTGAGGCATTTTTTTGGTCTCTCCTTAAATATCACACCCAAAGCAAGTACCTCACTCGCCTCATGATAGTGATGAATCCAGGCAAAAAAGAAGAAAATGGAGAGTGAGCAGTTGAGCTCTGTGAGTACACATTTGTGCATCTATTTGTGCACATATTTTTGTGTGTGTTCAAGTAAGAGACTCAAGAAGTTAGTTTCCTTCATGATTCCTGTCATTTTCCTTCTGACTAAGAATAAGCTGAGGTTGTACCGCTCATAAAATATGACTTTGACTTTTAAAATTTTCCTCTTTAAAAAGGACTGTATGATGGCCACCTTTTTGGCCATAAATTATTACCTGTCCATGACCGGAAAGAAGGCAGTAGATGTTGCTAAGGATTCTATTGGGCAGCTGCATTCTGGCAATATACTTAAAGACAGAGGAGCAGCTATGGGGTGAATTAGGTCCGTTTGTATCAAACCTTCAAGTGAACGCTCTTGCATAGTGAACAGACTTTAAAGATTCACAACCTACTAATGATCAAATTTTATTTTGAAAAACAAAAGTTTTAGTAAAAGATGAAATTGCTGTTGTGCATTGATGATAGAAAATGAACTGTCTATACATATTTTGCTATTTCATATGTATAGGGGCCCACATTTGCTATTTCATATGTATAGCTATTTCATATGTATAGGGTGCCACATTTATAACATTTCCTCTTCCTCTTGAAATAGATAATTCAGAGTTTCATAATTAACTTATAGAATAAGAGTATTTTTGAGTAGATAAAACTTCATAAGAACCAGAATTTCAAAAGACAAGACAATGGCCTAGAAAGATATGTTTAGCTTACTTACTATAGAAGAAATGCACATTGTAAGCAGTGTTAGAAGAAATAGCAACTTATCCTTGATTTTTTACATGATTTTATTTATGATCTCATTAGCACCAACATCACTTTCCTCTCCTGTTATGTCTGGAGGGGAATCCTCTACTCATTCTTTATTTCTTCCTTTACCTGCATCTCGGCCTACTCTAAGGTAGAATCAAGACTTCTGTCTTTAAGACCCTCCACTGGAATTTTTAAAAATTATTAAACGTACATATAATATTTTTTAAAGTCTCCATTTCTACCCTGGCAAAGATAGACATGATATCCAGGAGCCACTGTAAGCTACAGTTTCACTTTAATGCATGGGAGTTACCCTTTGCTGGGTTTCTGGGTTGAATTAACATTAAAGGAGCAGAAATCTACTCATTCATTTAACAAAAATGTGTTGAGTGTCCTGTGTGTAACAGTCACTGTGTGGCACTGGAATGTGGGTATGAATGAAGCAAACTTGACTGTATGTGGCTCTGTGAACTTCTCCCTTTCACTGCAAGGATGGTATGGCCCTAGGTTTCCACTTCCATAGTAGAAGAGGGAAATGATATTCTCATACCTGTCTCTCACCTGTCCTAACTGTGAATAGATGCCAATGTGAATTCAAACATGAAAGACATGCACTTTCATTGGCTTAGTGTAAAAAATAAAGGATACTACAAATTAATTTTTGAAAATGACTGTGGTTATATTAGAATGAGATAACGACATAGTGAAAGAGTCCTCTGCTTCTCAATCCTAACATTAAAGCTGATAAGCCCTGTGACATGAAGCAAATTGGTTCACTACCATGTGCCTCCATTGATTTCTAGCTATCAAATGAGTGATGGGTCAGAAGGATGGATTAAATTATCTTCATCATTCTTTCCAGGTCTAGAATACTAAATTTTATAACGTTATCCCATTTGAGACTTATTGATTTCATATGTTGAAAAAGTGCTGAAAATGTTTCCGGAATAGTTCACTAGCATTTGGTAGTTACTCAAACGTTTGTAGAAGGAATAATCATTTTGGGAGAATCTAGTTTCCCCCATTAGTAAGATAGCTCTTTTGGCCATGCTGGGGATGGCAGAGTAATGTATAGAATTTCTCATTACCCTGGAATTGTATACTACTGACATACATGCTATTGGTCCTCATGTTTGTCTTCAAGAGAAAAAAAAATTAATATCCATTTTAATTTTGGCTTCACATTTGAATATGTGTCTATGAATAGCTAGTTGAAAATTCTAGTAATAAGTTTACTTTATTTAACAAATCTTTTATTTGCTCCGGTTTGTGTGTGTGTGCCTTTTTGTTTGACTGCCAGGAGAATTTGCCAAGCTTTCCTTTGATCATCAGTCAGTCACAATATTTTTAAAGCACACTCTTCTAAACCTTCCCAACACCCTTCCTTTTAAAAATCTTTATATTTCTGAACTGCTTTGCAATAACTCAGATGATCATCAAAATCTCTTTTGTTTTTAATTGGCTTCTTTTGGTAGGTAGCAGGGTTTGTATAGTCTGCAAAACTATCAAACAGCAGCCTTAGATGAACACTGCCTCTGCTGTCAGGACACCATCTTTACTCCATCATATCTATTTCCTTTAATCACTTATCTCTTCAGCATTACTGTCATGATTTCTAACCCATTTCCCAAGTGTCCCAAGAAATAAGCACTGGCAGCAAGATACATTTCTTTTTTCTAAATGAAATTTTTTTTTTGACAAGTTAGCTCTGAATGAATGGCTGATCTATTTCTTCCATCATATCTCACCATTCCACCGCTACCGTCCTGGACCAAGCAAAATCACATCTCTTGTTTTGTTTGTTTGTTTGAGACAGAGTTTGGCTCCTGTTGCCCAGGCTGGTGTGCTATGGTGCCATCTCAACTCACTACAACCTCCACCTCCCGTATTCAAGCAATTCTCCTGCCTCAGTCTCCCAAGTAGCTGAGATTACAAGTGCTCACCACCATGTCTGGCTAATTTTTTTTTTTTGTATTTTTAGTAGAGTTGAGGTTTCACCATATTGGCCAGGCTGGTGGCGAACTCCTGACCTCAGGTGATCCACCCAGCTTGGCCTCCCAAAGTGCTGGGATTACAGGTGTGAGCCACTGCGCCTGGCTCATAATCACATCTTATCTGGACTGCTACAATAGCCCCCAACTAGGCGTCCCACATTTGCCTTGTGTTCTTTCAAGCCGTTCTCAGTACAGCAGCCCCACCCCAGTAAGTGATCACTGTAACCTCCAGTGGTTTTCATGGTCTGTGCTCACTCCTCCATGTGTTATCTCTACCAGCCCATTTCCTACTTCTCTCTCCTTACTTATTCTGCTCCAATCCTACTGCCATTTTTGTTGTTCCTCAAAACAGCTACATGAATGCCTACCTCTGAGCCTTTGCTCTTGCTGATCCCTCTGCCTGGAATGTAAAACGCAGACAAAAATAGTACCTACCTCAAAGGATCATGAGTATAGCCTGGTTGGAGGCTTTTGTAGCAATTCAGATAAGTTGTGATTATGCTTGTTCCGGGATGGTAACGATGGGGCAGTGAGAAGTGGTAGAAGAAATACCCACCTGAAGATAGCTAACTTTATAAAAATCACATTGTAAGGATTGAAGGCATTAATATATAAATAGCCATTAGAACAGTCCATGATATTTTGTAAGAGTTATTTAAATGTTAGATACTATATTTTTAGCATTATTATCATTATTATATACATGAAAATATCCATGATACAGTTAAGTCACCATCTTTGTCTACATAGAAAATGCTTGATATGTTATTACCTTTGGTCCTATTTTTCTTTAAATAGTTGGAAACAGAAAAGTGAAATAATATGAAATATGGACCTTGTATAAGCTCGTCTCCAAGGTTATCTCCAATGATTCTTCCCTCATGCACATTGCTATGAGTCTCTTCCCCTCTCATTGAATAGGGTTGACCTGTAATCAATAGATTATTGCAGAAATGGTTAAACATGATTTCTGAGCCTAGCTTTTGACAGATATTGTGGTGTCTGCATTGTTCTCATGGTCACATGGTTTGGATGCTTCATGCCCTTCAAATCTCATGTTGCAATGTGACTTCCAGTGACAGAGGTGGCCCTAGTCAGGACGTGTTTGGGTCATGGGGCTGGATCCTTCATGAATGACTTGGTGCTGTTCTTGCAGTAATGAATGATTTCTCACTCTGAGTTAATGTAAAGTCTAGTTGTTTAAAAGAACCCAGCACTCCCTCCCCTTCTCTCTTGCTCCCACTCTTGCCATGTGACATGCTGGCTCCCCTTTGTCTTCCACTATGACTGTAAGCTTCCTAAGGCCTCATCAGAAGCAGATGCTGACACTATGCTTTGTATAAAGCATGCAGAACTGTGAGTCAAATAAACCTCTTTTTAAAAATAAATTACCAGCCTTTGGTATTCCTTTATAGCAGTGCAAATGGACTAACAGAGAGTTTCTCTAAGGGAAGTCAATGCTCATGGCATGACGAAATTCAAGTATACCTATGAAGAAGTCCATGTGGTAAGTAACTAAGGCCTTCTGCTAATAGCCACCATCAACATGTCAGTCATTGGTGTGGGCCTTGTTGGAATCAGACCTTCCATCCCCAGGCAAGCCTTCAAATGATGGCAGCTTTCTAGTCATCATCTTGATGATGGCCTCATAAAATATGCTAGGTAAAAATAACCCAGCTAAGCCACTCCTAATTCTTTTTGTTTGTTTTTTTTTTTTTTTTTTTTTTTGAGATAGAGTCTTGCTTTGTTGCCCAGGTTGAAGTGCAATGGCATGATCTCAGCTCACCGCAACCTCCACCTCCTGGGTTCAAGCAATTCTCCTGCCTCAGACTCCCAAGTACCTGGGATTATAGGTGTCTGCCACCATGCTCAGCTAATTTTTTGTATTTTTAGTAGAGACAGAGTTCACCACATTGGTCAGGCTGGTCTCGAACTTCTGACCTCAGGTGATTCACCTGTCTCGGCCTTCCAGAGTGTTGGGATTATAGGCATGAGCCACCGCACCCGGCCACCACTCTTAATTCTTAGCCCACAAAACTGATATAGTAAGTGCTTATTGTTGTCTTAAGCTGTTATATTCAGGACATTTTATTATGCAACAATTGATAATGGACACAGTTCTCACAAACTAAATATATACAACTGAGAAAAAGATGCAAATCATTAATTCTTGACATCACTCAGAATTGATTGGCTGGAAACTACATGTGTGTTAAATTATGAAAAGAAGGAACAATATGTCAGATTATGTATAAAATGCTGGCAATATCAAATGCTAAATTGAAAATGTGAGATACAATTTGGGTTTTGGCCTTTTTGTCTAGCATTTTGGAAATAGAAACTCTGTATTAGATATGGTAACTTTCTTGGAAACAATAGAATGTGTATCTTACAAGTTTAAGCCAAAATCATTTTATTGAGAAGCTCCTAGGGTAGATTATGGGATTGTAGGAATATTTGTACAATTAGTTTCCTGAAGGACAAGAAGAAGAGCTACCCCTGGGATCTCACTGAGGAATTCATAAGCAGTTCTTTCTGGGGGGTTGCCAAGAGCTGCACTTCTCAAACTTGATTATGCATAGGATTCTCCTGAGGATGTTAGTAAAGTGCTATTCTAATTCAGTGGGTCTGGGGTGGTGCCCCTTATTCTGTGTTTTTAGCAACTCCTAGATGATACTGATGCCACTGTTTCATGGTTCTCTCATTGAACAGCAATTGCCAAAAACTCAGCTTCATTCTGCCTGCCATATATATGTAATTTCCATCTTTCCTATTGGACTCTAAGCTCCATTTGGATAGGTACATGCCTGGCTTGCTCACTGTTGTCTCCTCAGCAGCTAGCATAGTGCATGGACTATAGTTCAAAAAAAAATGTACATTTGCTTTCAGATACTGAACACCTTTCATCTGACTCTTTCCCACTCTTTCCTTATTTAAAGAATAGCTCTCAGCCCTGGATGCACATTAGAATCAACTGAAGATCCTTTATAAAGTGCCCATGATGGGGTTCTACTTCAGACCACTTAAATCAGAACCTTAGGCAGATGGTCCTAGGCATTGTTTTATAAGCTCCTTGGTTATTTCCAATTGTAGCACAATAAAAATATGTATATTTGTTCTTTGTCCTCGGTTTCTGGCACAAATCTCCTAATACTTTGGGATATTCTGAGTAACAAGAGTGTCTTTTGTATTCTTAACAAACCCCTTTGACCATACCTGGATTTATACTATTGTGATGACTCATGACAACCCCCTTGACAGCTTTAGGATGGGGTCTGATGTTGCCAGAGGAACCAACAGCCTGGTTAAAGGGTTGGAACTTTCAGATCCACCCCTGACCTTAGGAGGATTCAATGGTTTAGATATTTGACCCACCAAACTTCATGTTGAAATTGGATCCCCACTGTTGGAGGTGGGGCTTAATGGGAAGTGCTGGGTCATGGAGCTGGATCCCTCATGAAAGGCTTGGTGCCATTCTCCCCAGAATGAATGAGTCCTTACTCTGTTCTTTCCCATGAGAGCTGGTTGCTAAAAAGAGCCTGGCATCTCCCCCATCTCTCTTTCTTCCTCCCTTTCACCGTGTGATCTCTGCAACTATACTCTCAATTGCCCTCTGTCATGAGTAGAAGTAGCCTGAGGTCCTCACAAGAGACAGATGCTGGTATCATGCTTCTTGTACAGCCTGAACACCCATGAGAAAAATAAACCTCTTTCCTTTATAAATTACTCAGCTCCAGCTATTCAGTTATAGCAACACAAATAGACTGAGACAGAGGAGGAAAGAGGTTAGAGATTGAATTCAATCACCAATGGCCAATGATTTAATCAATTATGCCTACAAAACAAGATTTCAACAAACGCATTCAAACAAAGGGATATGGGAAGCTTCAAGGTTGGTGAACACATTGACGTGTTGGGAGGGCGACCTGCCAAGAGAGGAGCACGGAGACTCCTCACCTTCTCATCTCACACCTTGCCCTGAGTATTTTTTCCATCTGGCAGCTCCTGAGTTGTCTCCTTTATACTAAAATGATAATTGCAAGCACCATGCTTTTCTACTTTCCTGAATTCTGTGAGTAATTCTAGTCAATTATCAAACCTAATGAAGAGTTACGGGAATCCATCAATTTTTAGTCAACTAGACAGAAGTATGCATAACTTGAGGACACTATTTGTGGTTGGCACCTGAAGTGAGGACAATCTTGTGGGACTGAGCCCTCAACCTGTGGGATGCATTCTAATTCTGGGTAGTTTGTGTTAGACTTGAACTGTAAGACTTCCAGTTGGTATTGGAGAAGTGTGGTTGGGAAACAGAATATAAATGTTCAGCTGATAAAAATGATGATATTAGAGTAGAACTTGGATTAAAACCCATTCCTCTTACCAGATAATCCAGATGGCTAGAGCTGGCTTCAGAAGACATAGATAGTATTTATTTATGTATGTATTTATGAGAAAATAATATAGACAAGGACTTTTCTTTTAGGCCAACTACCCCCTGATACATTTATCTTTTTCACTTTACTGAAACATCCCCTGTAAAGGACTACATATATTTCAAGATTTATTGTGAATAGTAAATGAAAATAGCAATGTAAATATTGTTCTATTGTTAAATAACTAAGCATGTTATTTTTCCTTTTCCCACCAGAACTTTCTGATAATAAGCCAAACCAGTAAGGCTCATCAATAATGAACTGAGTTCTTCATTGGGTTCCGTCTTAATTACTTGCCCATTAGACCTTAGCTAAACTTAACATGCTTCTACAATTCAGAAAGCTAGAAAAAAAAATTGTCTGTGTAAACAGGCACACTTTGTTCTCTGATGTGTTCCAAATGTCTAGAGGAGTACTTTGTACTTCATAAGTGCTCAATCCATATTTGCTTAAAAAAGGAAGTGTTTGTGTTTTATTGAGAAGAAAAAGTATTACTAGATCTGCTCTCACATGGTTTTTGATCTAACTGAAGGGAGCCAAAATAATAAAGACTAATTAAAAGGACAAGTAAAGTTACAGCAGATCATGGTCAGAAAAGGCTGCGTGGAAGATCTAATGTTCGCATGAGACTTCCCCTATCTCAACATCTACTCTTCTCTTAGTTGAAAGAGAGAAAAGAAGGGAGGTCTTTTTAAACTAAGAGAAGAGTGTATGTTGAGATAGGGGAGAAAAAGGTGATTTTTGCTCTCACACTCAAAGCAGTGCTGAATATTTCACCTTTGGTCACCAAAATGTGTGTGGGATTTCTCCCCACCAGCACCAATCAATTATGCAGATTCTCCAGTAACACCAAGTGGTGGTCTTCTAATGCAATTCAGTTTTTCTGACACTATCTACCTAGAGATAGTGTCAGATACCACAGGTTGAGGGCTCAGTCCCATAAGACTGCCCCCATTCGATGCCAGTTGTACGCACAGGTTGTGGCCTGTGCTTACGACTGACTGGTAATAAATAGGGGTTCCCATGACCCCCTTCTTGGGTTCAATTAATTGACTAGAGTGGTTCAGGGCAACATTTTACTTACATTTACTGACTTCTTAAAAAGAATATTTCAAAGGATATAGGTGAACAGCAAGATTGAAGAGATACATAGGGTGAGGTATGGGAGGATGCAGAGTTTCCATGCCTTCTCCAGGCAGGCCACTCTCTGGAAATCTCCACATGGCCAGTAATCCAGAAGTTCTCTGAACCTAGCCTGTTTGGATTTTTCTGAAAGCTTTATTACATAGGCATGATTTATTTCACCACTGATCTTTGGCTGAACAACTCAACCTTCATCCCTACCCTAACAGAAGGTCAGTTGTAGAACTAAGGTTTCAAATCCTCTAATCACATGGTCGATTCTCCCTGACCCAGCCCTCATCCTGAGGCCACCCAGGAGCCTACTGAGAGTTGCTTCATTGGGACAAAAGATGCTCCTATCACTCTGATAATTCCAAGGGATTTAGGGGCTTTGTGTCAGGAACGGGGTCAAAGACCAAATGCACCTCTATGTACAATGGTCTAAGGAGCTTGTCTCAGGAACAACACAGAGACCAAACTTTCAGACAAAAGATTCTCTAGTACCCTATTACTCAGGAAATTACCAGAATTTTAGGAACTCTGTGCTAGGGCACTGGGACAAAGACTAATATGTATATTTCTTATTATTTCACAGTGTACCTAAAAGCACAGGATATGAACACATGAAATACATTTAGGACATTATGAACAGCTCAGCCTGGCTCAAGTGGAAAAATCATGTGGGTGAAAAGCTTAAACTGGATTAATGATTTAAGACCAGATGGTGGAGAGTGCTGAGTTCATTCTAGATTTAATGGGATTTGGCAAGATAGTGGAATCACATGATGCACCCAGTATTCAAGGAAGCATCCACAAGGAATCCAAAGGTAATTTAGGAAAAATTTTTATCTAGGAAGAAAATGAAAAGTGGGACTCTGGGATGATCGAAAGAGTTTAGTATACTTTTTGTTAAAATGATAGGCCAACTCTTACCTGGTGAATCTCAGCTTTTGCTGTCATGAACTTAAGATCAGCTGAATCTGACTTCTTTTCGAAAAGGGGTAGGAATCTGTTTTTTAGCTCCCTTGACTGGGAATCACAATTCTGAATTTTGTGTATAACTTTGGGAATAGGTTTCATATTTTGTAATGATATCTTATATTTTCATGGTGAAAGGACTTCATTTAGCATTTGTACATGTGTTCCAATTTGGGCCAAAATCAAAGAAGCCAAAATAAAGAAAAGAACTGAGGAATTATACCCTTAATTATAACTTCATACAGAACAGACATGTCCCTAATTTGTAATTAATTGCTCAAATTAAAGTGTTTATTTTAGCTACATTAAGGCCTAAAATCAAGAGAAAAAAATAAGGATTAAGCCAAATTGTCTCACAAGATTATTTTAAAACCAAAGTCTTGTACTATAAGTCAGGAGTGTTCCACAGGCCAACGTCTATCTTTCATAATATTCCAGGACATTTCATTTGCAATTGGAGAGTACCAAAAATGATAGACACCAGATTTGATATGGTAAAAATCACTCTCTGCTTATATAAGGTTAAATTATTCGGCCAAAAAATGTAATCTAAATGTTCTGAAACTCTACATAAAAGGAGAAAAACATAGAAACATAGACTTTTCCTTTAGGCAACATGATAGTGATTTTGATTAAGAGCTAAGAGCCTATAAGAAAAATTTAGGTTTATATGTATTAGGTTGAAATAAAATAGAACCTGAATTGAAATCGAACTGGATGGGAGAATCTGTTGGGTCATCTCTCCTTCATGCTTACTGATGTTTTTTGATACATTGTTCCATATACCAAGATAGATGAAACTCTAAAACATGCAAGATGAAAATTGAAACAAAATCACAAAATTATGTTGTATAAACTGATATGTACATGAAAGTATAGATTAACTCTGAATACCTAGTATCCCATGGCTGATGTATACATTTTATGAAGAAATGCATTACAGTACTAATCGTAGTGAGTTGGCATGGAAAATGTAACTGCCCCCATTTCAACACTAAGGAGGTAGAAATGTAATTTTTCTTAACTGTTAGAGACCGTATTCACTTTAAAGTGAAATATTACAACTGGGCAATGAGATATTTTTTAGGTAAAATATTACCAGTAATACTTTTAAAATTGCAATGAATAATGTTGTTTAGCAGGCACCTACTATGTGGCAGTTCTAAATCACTATGCTAGGAGATACAAGTGCATTAACGTTAGTGTTTATACATGGGGAAACTGAGACTCAAGAAAATGAAGCTATTGCCCAAGGCCACAGAGTTAGCAAAAATCACAGATCTTTCCAGATCTAAAACTCATATTCAATTGTTCTTCACCTATAATGTCTGTAATTTCTAATGCAATGTGCACTTCACGAGAGATAAGGAGCATGTCTGGATATTTATAAAAATACTGTGTATCTCAACCTTATTCAAGTCTAATTACATCAGAATTCTGGGGTTGGGAACCCAGGTATTTTATTATTTTGTTAAAGCTCCTAATTAGGATTAGTAGTTACTTGCAACCTAATTTCTCTGTTCTCCACTATCTTTGTGGAACATCTCATTGGACTACTAAAGCATCAGGTATCATTAATCCTATTTTTCAGACTTAAAATCAAGATTAAATCATTTATCTAAAGTCACATAGCAAGTAAGCGAAAGAGCCAGGATTTAGGCTCTGTTTGTCTAGTTCCAAGGCCAATATTTATTTTACAGCCAGTAAGTTATCTCCCTTCAAAGGAAATTAGTACGTGTTTCTGAATATTAAAAACCCCTTAAATTTTCTAAATGACAAACATAAATATTATGAGTTTTTCTAAATTTCAAAGACTTAGCAGAAAAAGATCTACATGCCAAGCATTATTGCAATTAACCTATTTATCAAGTTGAGTTATCGCATATTGCATTATTTTATTTCTGAACATACTACTTCCAAAATCTGTTCTACAATTTTTCCAGCTCTATTGGGAAAACTTATAGGACCAAAATAAAATGTTGTACCTCTACAAAATTCAGAGAATTACATGCTAGTTTTATTTTAATAGGCTATTGATTGTTTACCAGTAAAAAGTTATCTCATTTATTTTATCTTGTAAGGTACACAGTCCAGGCATTTAATTTTTTATGGCTTGGAGACTAGGAAAGTATTGGAAAGCTAACTGACTTTGTGTCTGGGTCAAATAAAGCCTCTTTTCAATCAGCCAGTATAAATTTCAGTTGTCTTGTTAGAGGCATTAAGGGGAAGGATATGAATCAAGGTTATGAAGTTAAGTATTGCTTGCCATCATCCTCAAAAATGTAAGCTGAATCTCTTTGCCAAATGACAAAAGGTTGTGTTCCAAGAGAATGCAATGCTACACCTTTGCCCACATGGTTCCTCCAATTTGTGGTCAGGAACAACTTAGAACAACTTACCAGAAACTCCTTGGTACCTTTACCAGTGGTAGTTGGTGAGGGCCTGCTGGTAGGAAAACGTAAATTAAATGAAGGCAGTGTAGCCCGGGAAAAATTGCAGGGAAGGTGAAAGAATGGGATTTGATTTTTCCTATATTTCCTGGCATTTCCAAGCCCCCAGGCTTGCAAATCAGGATGTTTGCAGTCTCTTGCCACATCATTGTTAAAAATAACAACACAAAACTCTAGGAGTGCAGATTTCCATTTACTGTCTGGAAGGAGGTATAATAGTGATCTGTGGTATAAGAGTAATCCACGACTGGGAGGGGGTGCACTGATTTAATCATTTGCATGAAGAACAGCATAGATAGCAATTACTTTGTGTTTGGTACTGTCCTTAGTCTTTAGATATAGTCATTCTGGAGGGTTACTAAGATGTGAGCTTCCCAATGAGAAAGACTTCATCTTGTTCTCCTTGTATCCACATGGTACACAATCAAAGGATATTGGATGATTATGACATCACATTGGATATTTACAACACCGTATCGTCCAGGCATTGTCATGCTAATCATTTCACCCAATTGTTATGTTTCTGTACCCAATGGGTACTTGCTTGGTAATAGTAAGGTTTGGATTTTGAACTCAGAACTCAGACTGCCTGATCCGATGCTCTTAGCAATTAAGACATACTCCTTCTTAACTGACCAGTCTAATTCTGTTGGCAAAATATACACTGCTCACGGGAATGACCTTCTTTCTATTCAGAAAGATCAGTTCTTTATAGAAGTAGCTGTTTTCCCACCACGAAACATCAACATCTTTTGAAAGGTCTCCAGATAATTAAACTTATGTTGTCTGTGTCTGGGAATCAAGTCAACTGTGGGCTGATTAAGAAACCCTTCAATTTGTAGCTCTCCGTAGGCAACCTGCGGTGGAGGGAATCAAGGTTTGAAGGACTTCCCGTCTTCACAGACAGTTAATAAAGCTAGGCCTATCCCAGCCTCTCCAATGGCAACATGGCAACTGCTGAGCCCTTTTTCTATTACAGAAATACACTATCTTCTCCCATTTACCTCTCTGATCCCAAAGGCAAAGATATGAAGTAACCAAATAAAAGACCAAATTCTAACACCTGGCTCTAAGGATTGGAAAATGTCATACAATACTTTGACCAACACATTTTACCAGACATGTGTACATTTGGGAATTAATTACCTGGTGGTTGCCAGGTATAGTCCTAGGCATTGAAAGTCCAAAAATTAATAAACATGACCCCGGCTTTAGAAAAGTTCACTGTTTAAGGAGTATAGAGACCCATAAACATATCATTAAAATAGAAATGCCAGGATGGATTATGTCCAAAGCACAAAGGGAGAACAAAGGAAAGAGGGATACATAGAGGAATCTAGAAGGCACACTAAAATAATAACCTTGAATGAGACTACCAGTTCTTTTATTAACCACCAAAATGGTATTACAATGAGAGACACTGATTATCTGCTTGCTAATAAGGAGAATAGTGGAAAAGGCAAATGTGTGTTTTAGGAAAAGTTCCATGTTTGGTAGCTAGGGAAAATGCTACTCTGCCTGACAGCACATACATATATGTACAGCATATTAATTTCTAATAACTTAACATTCGAAAAAAAAATCATGCTGGACATGGATAAGATTTAATCCCTTTATGGCAAATTTAAATAATATGTCAAGCATGATTTAGAAAGTTAAAATTACATTCTTTGCTATGTAGGTAAAATATACTGGCAGACTCTTTAAAACTATCAAGTTTAGCATGACCAGAATTGTCTCAAATTTGCTTACACATATTAATCTGATAACACTTTCCAAAGTATTAAGACAAATGGTTTGGATATAGCAGTCATGGAAGTTAGATTTCATCACTCGGAACTTTTGCACTTGGAAAAATGGAAAAATGAGCAAATCAACAATATAAAGCAGGATATAAAAGAATTCACGTGGCTAACACAGAGAGAGCCAGGTCTGAATCTCATGAGAGACTTTTTTTGCGGGGGAAGGTGGCAGTTGGAAGGGGAAGAAAGAAGCCTGTAGAAGACACTGTGACATCAAAATGGACACTGGAAAGTCTCAAGGGACAAAAGGAATACATTAGGCCTTTAGTTCAATTGTTTGCAATTGTTTGAACAAAAGCAATAGATCAAAAACTGATGGTCTCAAAGGTGCTTCAGGTTGTATCTTTACAGTGCTTTCACAAAAGACAATTGGGTGGGAAATTTTGTCAAACTAGTTATTTGAGAATGTGGAAAAGAAATCTCCAGTGTTCGCAGTTGTGATAGCATTGTGAAGACACAACAGAATCTCTCCCTGGCAAACAAAGCCACTTACCAGCCTTGTCTGTGCTCTGCCCGGGAAGCTCTAGGGAAAACTGCGCCGATATTTCTGCCAGTCCATCTTCTTATTCCTTCTTTCCCAGAAAGTTTGATTTCTTTTCCCTCTTTGTCATTCTGAACAAATTTTTTAAAAAAGAAAAGTTATGAAATTATTAGCCAAATCAAATGAACTCAGAGCATGTTTAACACAGGGAGCATGAGTTTTCATTAGAAAGCATTTTCTTGATTTGTTGCAGGGGATGGTGAGACAGAAACGAAAAACATTTACAAAGGAGCTTGAAACTTCTTATTTCTGTCCAAGCATAGCTATTTCCTTCTAACTAAAAATGTATGAAAAGTTGTGCTTTTAAAATTAGTAAGTTGAGCCATCCACCTCACTTTAAATATTGACTTTTAACTTACCTTAAAAGACATTTAAAGACTTGAACACAGGGGCAGACAAAACAATCAGGTGCAATTGGGTCTTTCTGGCCTGAATTCTGGCTCTTCCATGTTAGACCATTTCCTTGCTCCCCTGTGCAAAAGGTTCTAATCTACAATTGACCTTGAACAACTCAGGCATTGGGGTGCCAATCCCCCTCCACACAGCTGAAAATCCACCTGTAACGTTTGACTCCCTCAAAACTTTGCTAACGGCTTACTGTTGACCAGAAGCCTCACTGATAACATAAACTGCCAATTACACATATTTTGTATGTTATGTGTATCAAATACTGTATCCTTACAATAAAGTAAGCTAGAGGAAAAAAATGTTATTAAGAAAGAGAAAATATATTTATTACTCCTTAAGTGGAAGTGGACCATCAAAATGTTCTTCCTGTTTGTCATCTTCATGATGAGTAGACTGAGGAGGGATGGAAGAGGGGTTGGCCTTGCTGTCTCAGGGGTGGCCGAGGTGGAACACAATCTGTGTATAGGCCAGGCACGGTGGTAATCCCAGAACTTTGGGAGGCCAAGGTGGGTGGATCCCGAGGTCAGGAGTTCTAGACCAGTCTGGCTTACATAGTGAAATCCCATCTCTACTAAAAATAGAGTGCTTTTTTTGGTGTGGTAGTGTGTGCCTGTAATCCCAGCTACTCAGACGGCTGAGGCAGGAGAATGGCTTGAACCTGGGAGGCAGAAGTTGCAGTGAGCCGAGATCGCACCATTGCACTCCAGCCTACCTCCATCTCAAAAGAAAAACAAAAAGAATCTGTGTATAAAGGAACCCATGCCGTCCACATCCATGTTGCTAAAGGGTCAACTGTACTACTTTAACATCACTCAGAGGGAGCAAACTAATGGCCAGAGAGAGGACTGCTTGTTTTTGTAGATGAAGTTTAACTGGAACACAGCCATACCTATTCGTTTATTTGTCTATGACTGTCTCACATTCTAATAGCAGAGTCATGACAGGGACTCACGGGCATGCAAGAACAGAAACTGCAGAAAATGTGTTGAACTCCATTTATCAGAATAGTCTTTTCAGGAAGAAACAAACCAAAGTACTTTAAAATCAGCACTTTAGATTCTGTGCAATAGATGGTGTCATTGACAAATCGCCCCAATGGCTCCTCTCTCAGCTTCCCTGGCCTGTCCTACCTGCAGGTAATATCTCTCTTGAACACCAAGCATTTTTGACTCTGTCTGCCTTTCCTTATGTTTTCCCTTCCAGTTAATGCAACCTTTCTCCTTTTCCAACGTAACAAAGGTCTTCTCTGATTCTCCCAGGAATAATTAATCTCTACCTTATGATCTCTACCAAACCACTGTTGCAACACTACATTAGTCCTTATCACACTGTATTGTGACTCTTCTTTGATTGCTATGCATGCACTCCTGGGAGACAGAAAATGTGTCTTATCTCTCCTGGTGCTAAGTAAGGTGTCTTGCATTTAGTAGATACTCGATAAATGTTGAAGCCAGCTGAAAAATTATCTCAGGCAATACACACAGGTCCCAGAAGAAAGATGGTTTCTTAGAACCTATTTGCAATTTTATTATTTTAGTAGGAAGTAAGTCCCTGAATGAATAGGACAAAAAGCAAATAAATTATGAGAGAAAAGGAGAAGTCGAAAAACATCTGGAGCATGGAATGCCTCCAAAAGGTCAAGGCCTTTGAAAATAAGAGAAAAGCATTCTGGATCAGGTTCCAAAGACCAACTTTGTAACCTGGGTGTCCTACCTTGTCTGTCCCTCTCATCCACAGCTACCTTTCACCGACGTCCACACTCTCTCTCCATCTCAATGCTCCTTTTGAGATTTTTGTCTTTCTTTCCTGCCTGCCTAACTCCCAGAGGCTTCTCTTAACCTCACTGCTATTCTTTCTTTCTTCCCCATCCTCCCTTTCTTATATGGCCCATCTCTAAACATTAGCCTAATGTGCTATTCCTCATACAGGCTGGTTCTGTATTTATTTTTGTATTATCAATTTAACATGCTCTCAAAAGAAATTTAGCAGAAAGCTATATTCCCTTTCATTGTCTAGGTAATTTTCCATGAATTAATGAGTGATTAGCATTAGCTGAATTTGGGTATTCTCTCCCAGGAAGGTAGTAAAATGAGTTCCTTTTCATTCTCTTGTGTTTTCTTTTCTTTTTTTTTTTTTTTTACATGGCATGTAATTCATTCCTTCAGACTCTCCTTATTGCTAGTTAAATGTGTTAGCCAGGGTTCTCTGGAGAAACAGAACCAATAAGACACACTGAGCAATTCTCACTTTTGTTTTTTGAAGCCTTTTGTTTTCTCAAAAGTGACTGTCATCTAACATCAGCAGTCAGGCAATGATGATCTACTTCATGTTTATCTCTTGAGCCTGACTGCTTTGGACTCCTTTATGCCTTTTTAGGGGCCACTGCGCCTGCAGTTCACTCCCAGAAGAGTCTGCCAATTACGCGGTGTTCTGCTAACTAGGACTTGGGGCCTGAAACATTCGGCAATCTCCTAAGTGTTTCTTAAGCAGGTGCATATCCTCCAGTGTCTGACTACAGTTTCATCTTCACGGATGGCTAATTATATAATGTAGGAGTAAAGGCACATAGTATTTTTTTAAACATAATTTTTAAAAATGCAGATTGACTCATTCTTTAGCTGGAGTATCTTTTACTGTTCCTGCCAAAATCTACTAGAAAAACACCCTTTCTGCTCTTATTCAATCACCTGTGTAGGGATGTGTGCTTTTTGTCCTTCATGCATATTTTCCCATTTCTTCTGCAAAAAAGAAACATTTCTTTGCTTTTAGAAACCACCATCTTCATCTATGTGCTAAGGGATAGGCTAGCCACTTTTATCCCACCTCTTTCCCCATCTTTTGAGGGTCACTGAGAGTAGATGACTCAGATATGTCCAATAAGAACACAAAGAGATTGGCATAGGGCTTGGTGGCACCCTAGCTGGCCAGTTAGAGTCATCACTTGAAACTGCTAAAGAGGTTCTATTTTTTTCTCACTGAGAGAGTAAATAGCAAGGACCAAGTAAAATTCAGAAGAACCAAGGTCTGTCTATTGCACCACCACTGAGAAAAGAAATTGCTTAAGAATGAAGCTTATACCAAGAAAATCAGAGCAGAGAGAGAGAGGTTCTGATGAGATCACACACATCTTTGGATACAGGATTGCCCTGAGCTGACAGCATTCTTAGAGTTCTCATTTGGGTGAAATGTAAAAGGGCTGTTACTCGCATTTTTAAAAATCTCAGCTGATTTTCCTGTTAATCCTGGATGTCTTTTTAGGACCTTTGAAGTGAGACTTGGAATTGCTTGCATACGGTTTCTGTTAGCAAAGAATGAATTTCAGATAATAAAAGGAAATAGTCATTATATACTGAAACATCTAGTTAGTGGCTTAACTACTTTAAAAAGTGATTCTGTTTTGTTAATGGGAAACTATTGCAAGACAATTTGTCTTGCCATATTGCAATTTGAAATAGTTTTATGTAAACTTGTGCCTGAAATTCTACCAAATGCTCTTTCTAAAATTTTATGACTTGTCCTAATACAACCACTAAAACTGATTACTGGATAAATAGACACATATGACATGCTTTGTTTTGATAACTACTGTTGTTTATTTTTCATTCTTTTGCTGTATCCATATGTTCATGTACTTTTGATGCTTAAAAACAGAAATTTTAAAAGCAATAATGTAAGACTTTCCAGAAAGTCATTTTAATGTGTGTGTATATGTATGTTTGTTTAACGGAGACTGAAGTGTTTTTTATCTTCCACTGGTCTTTGCATTGGTTATGATTATGAAAATTAACATGATGATTGTTGAGTGAAGATTTTTCTAAATGATCATTTTCATTTATATGATGTGTCAGTAACTTTATTCAGAACTCAACTCTATAGCAATTCAATCCTAAACATTTCTTTTCAATAGGCAATCAAAGTATGTTGCTAAAAATATACATAAAAGGATTTTCATTGCAACATTTGTGAGAAAATTAGGGATAGCCTCTATTAATAAAAAATGTTTTTAGTATCAGTCATAATTACAAAATTTAATACTTGCAATGATTTAAAAGTTAACTTTAAAGTCATAAATTCCATGGAAAGAACTCTTGGTATACTGATAATTTTTTGAAAAAAATAAGGTTATGTAGTATATATATGCAGTATGATATTAATTTTATAGAACCAAATTTATAAAAAGCAATTAGAAGAGTGTACATAGGGAAATGAAATTATGGACAATTTTTATTTAGTTCTTTATATTTGACTGTGCTCTTCATATTATTGGCTATAAAGAGGTGTTATTTAATAATCAGAAAAAATTGTTACACGTAATACCCAGAACTGTCAGGTATGTTGATATAAAAACAATTTACAATGTTGGCAGCGCAACAGATTACTTCATGATTTTAGAATAGATATCTTCTTCAAACAAGTTCCTTATATTCTCATTAGGAAAATGAAGCAAATAATCCTGAAAATTGCTAAATATTGACACCAAAGGTATATTCTTGGCATACTATTTGTTACTATAAAAAAATTGAAAGTAGCCAAAGGGCATAAACTCTAGTACATCATATCATGGCATTTTAACCAAATATTTAAATGTTTAAATGATGACCAAGACAAGCTCATGAAATAAAACATTCTTAAGATATTAATGTAAGATGAAAAAAAGTACAAATTACATCTTTTGCATTGCATCTGTGTAATTAATCTACAGGCAAGATGAAAAATTCAAAAGCCTATTTTGCTTTAACAACAACAAAAATAACTACCAACAAAGAAAAAAAAAAGACCAAGCAAGATGTAAAGTTAATAGGCAATCTCCCTTGATTTATTAGATAAGCATTTTTTAGATGTATCAAAAGACTTTCATTTCCTAGATTTCTTTTAAGTAAGATTGTTTCTCAAAATGATTCATATGGGAGGGAGGGCAGAATGTTTATACTTTAAAAAGAAGTTTGTACTTTAAACAGAAAGCATAAACTACATGGTATACAAACGTATATAGAAAGTTGAGAATTGAGCTCAAAAGATTGATCATATGCTTAATATTATGTAGATATCTGTTATGGGTGAAATATTTGTGTCCCCCTAAAATTTGTTTTTGAAATCCTAACCCCTAATGTGACAGCATTTGGAAACAGGGCACTTGGGAAGTGATTTGAATTAGATGGGGTCATGAAGGTGAGGACCTCGTGATAGGATTAGAGGCCTTCTAAGAAGAGGAAGAGAAAGAATGCTTCTGAGGAAAGGTCATGTGAGTATAGCTTCAGAAAGCCACTGTCTGCAAGCTAGGACGTGAGTCCTCACCAGAAACCAAATGGGCCAGCACCTTGATCTTGGACCTCCCAGCTTCTAGAACTGTGAGAAATAAATTTCTGTTGTTTAAGCCACCCAGTCTGCGGTATTCTGTACGGCAGGCCAAACCCACTAAAATAGTTAAAAATCTCTTGCTGGTGTTATACAGGTGACAAGATAAAGAAAGACTATCTTTATATTAAACCTATGTCTTGTTGAAGTTAATGAGTGAATTTAAGCAAGGAGTGGTAAAGATAAAACTTTTTTAGAGACAAGATGGTAAAGTATCAGTCTCAACACTTTTATTTACAAAGGATAAGTCAACTTACTTAACCCAAATAAAGTAACTTACTGGCTCATATAAGTGAAAAGTACGAGTTGTAGCTACAGATACAGCTAGATCCAGGGGTTCAAGCAATGTGACTTGGAATCGGACTTATTTTTTCTAATAGTAGGCCCTCTACTGACTTCATTTCAAGAGGCTCTTTCCTCCTGGTGACACGAGAGCTACCTGCTGCTTAGCAAAAATATCCTATTTTCTGAGCAACCCCAGAGGAAGGATAGCTTCTTTTTGCAGTATTTCCCCCAACGGGCCTATAATTGATATCCATTGGCCTAGGGAAATTTGAGAAGCAAAAAAACAACAGCAATAAAAGAAGTGTTAAATTAATGAGTAGATTACTATGATAAGCAACTAGGACTCAGCCCACTGGGGCCTTCTTATCGGCCTAGTGTTTATTGAATCTGTTGCCTGGCAAATATATATCTGTTGAATGAATAAATTAGTGAAGGATTGAATAAATCATTGAATCGATGCATCAACCAATCAATCATTGAATTCATCAAGCCATGAATGAGTGAGTCAGTGAGTCAATGCATGAGCCCCTACTAAGTATAGGAATGTATGTATAACCACAATTTTCACACCTGTTTAGTTTATTCAAAATTCAATTGCCCAGTTGGGCACAGTGGCTCACACCTGTAATTCCAGCACTTTGGGAGGCCGAGGCGGGTGGATCACCGGAAGTCAGGAGTTCAAGACCAGCCTGGCCAACATGGCAAAACACCATCTCTACTAAAAATAGAAAAAGAATAAAAAATTAACTGGGCATGGTGGCGAGTGGCTGTAATCCTAGCTACTCAGGAAACTAGGGCAGGAGAATCGCTTGAATCCGGGAGGCGGAGGTTGCAGTGAGCCAAGATCGTGCTATTACACTCCAGCCTGGGCGACAAGAGCAAGACTCCGTCTCAGAAAAAAAAAAAAAATTCAATTGCCCTTTAACAAACCCGAGTCCGCAAAACAAACTGCAACATCGCCGTTACCTATGATGGACAAGGGAAATGTCATTAATCGGTAAAAGAGGCTACACTAAGGACTCCTGAATTATAATCAGACACAGTAACATCCCTGGCATTCCCGCGGGGGACAGAATTCTCTTTACTCTCCACTGACTGAAATAATTTCAAAATAGATGATACCCTAATAAGAGACATTAAAGCATAGGAAAATTAAATATTCTACTCATTTAGGCACTATACACCAGAGGTAATGGACATATGATGAAAATAAAATTAATTTAATTCCTTGGCTTAAATCAAAACGTAAGATATCACCTATCAATGGGTCCCGGAGAAGTTAGGTGACATGCCTGGGGTTCACCTGATAAAATAGTGGCCAAGATGGAATGACAGTCTTGGTTCTTTGGCTCTCAATACAGAATTGTAATTTAGATTGCTATTTAAAGTGTAATCAATCGATGATGATATATTTCAGCCATTTTTCAACCCTCATTGTACATCAGAAGTAAGGGAAAGGCCTTTTAAAAATTCCTGTATCTACATGAAAACTTCAGATGATCGTATTTACTTGGTCTGGGGTAAGGCACTGGTGATTTTAAAAAGTGATTTTAATGTGCAGTCAGTGCTAATATTCACAAAGAAAGTTGGTGACAAGGATGAAAAAAATAGTCCCTTTCAAAGATTTACTCAAAAGAATCAAATAATCAATCACACTTTACTATGTCCTGCTTGTGTATTCACACAGGGAATACAATTTCTAAACTTAATGTGTTTTCTAACACAGATCCAGCAGAAGGAGGCATCTATAAAACATCTGATGATTAAGAATAATACACTTTTCACAGAGGCTGATAACAAAATGACTGCAATTTCCAAATTCTCCAGCCAAAGTTATTTCTTGTACTTTGTTATGACATTGACATTTAGCCAAAATATTCCATCTGAACAGTGGAGCTGACTTTAATTGTTTTTTGAGTTATCAAAGTCTGTTGATCCTGTTATGATATTTATCTTTGCACTTCAGTTAAAGGTACAATGATTGCATATTAATTCAGATGGTATCTGGCTAGCTATTAACAATATGGAAAGTTTAATGTAATGTTAGTTTGTTCAAGTGCCTGGAGATGCTCAGGTGAGAATGCATATGATTCTAATCTCTTTTCATAAGCCATAGTTGAATTAGTATCTCACATTAGTGTATCATCTTTTCACAGTTTATCCTTTTTCAATCAGTTTGCCGTTTCACCTTGTTAGTTCTGACAGAGGCAAAGTAGAAATGCTGCAAGCTGTTGAATAAATGTAGCATTGAGTCATATATATCTCAGCTGCAGACAACAAAATTTAATTCGTTTTCATGGGTAATGTTGCTGTGCATTTTATAGGTCTTAATTAGAACCGATGTTGTTTTGGTCTGCAAGGTTTCAGGATAAAGTAAATGCTCATTTTTAAAAAGAGAAGGGGGGACATTCTTGCATTTAATCACACTAAACAAGCTCTTTGGACAATTTGTTCAGAAATTTTCCTAATTAAAGCTTGCCCTCCAGGTAATGTGGTGATCAGATCTACCAGCGAATATAAATTAGGGACATTATGCAATTAGCACTAAGACCACAAATGGGAGTAACAGCTGGGTGGCTATGAGGGAAGCAAATAAACAGCTCCTAGGTGGCTCCTTAATATTAAGGAGTAGGTCTCCTATTAGAATGTGCTGTGGTGACTGGTTCCTTAGTTCAACTAGAGAGGTGTTTTTCTCTGAGTTCACGTCAGAAGATTGAACTTGAATATCTTTGAAAATTTGTTGCCAATAAGAACATTTAATTCAGAAATGAATCTTGGTTTCTATTCATTCAAAGCCTTCTTAAAGTTGTTGAAACTAACTTTACCCTGACACAAAAAAAGTCAAGAGATCAAGCAAATGATATTTGGATATTAACATAACATTCCATTGGGAGAATTAAAAGGCTGAGAGGCACATGGCTGTTTTTAATTGAAGTCAAGAACAATAAAGCTATATGATTTGCTACTTGAATCCATGTTTGAAAATTAGCTCATAGAAAAATACATTCAGAATTGTTGTGTCTCTCTTTTTTTTTTTTTTATTTGAGACACAGTCTTGCTCGGTGGCCCAGGCTGGAGTGCAGTGGCGTGATCTCAGCTCACTGCAACTTCCAACTCCCGGGTTTAAGTGATTCTCTTGTCTCAGTTTCCCTAGTAGCTGGGATTACAGCGACCTGCCACCATACCCTGCAAATTTTTGTGTATATTTTTAGTAGAGATGGAATTTCACCATGTTGGCCAGGTTGATCTTGAATCCCTGGCCTCAGATGATCCGCCCATCTAGGCCTCCCAAAGTGCTGGGATTACAGGCATGAGTGCTGGGATTACAGGCATGAGTGCTGGGATTACAGGCATGAGTGCTAGGATTACTGGAATTTTAGGGAGCGCCTGTCCTTAAAAGTATCTGTTTTATAGGATTTCCCAACATAGTTGTATCGACTCTTGCCTACACGCTCCCTACCCCATGACTTTCTACCTTATTAACTTAGCTTTCTAAATTCAGCTCAATAGCATCGCTTTGAGCAGCTTAAAAAAAAAAAAGAAAAAAAACCTGTCTGAGCTAGATAATGATTCTGATTTCATACCTCTTTTCTCACATCTAACCTTACAGCACTTATTCACTCTGCATCCAAAAGAGGCAAACCAAGTGGCCAGAGGCTTGTGTGAGGATGCAGGATGTAGCAGAAGAAGGTGTCAGTGGTTTTCTAACAATATCTTGGTGTCTTGCTGAGGATGTCAGATTTGAGAAAGAAAATGGAAATGGGGCCAAAGTGTCATTCCTCATGTTGCCAAAGTGGAATGTTCTTTCCAGGACATAAGATGTGAGCTCCATGTATAAGGAATCCAATGAAACATACTAGGCTTGAAAGAAACTAAGAGGCCATTTCAAAAAATGAATGCTCAGTTTTAATCTCTGAAAAGCAGAAAGTAGCTAATTTGCTGCCATTTTTATTTATTAGTTACTTCTTTTAAGTAACATTTCAACCGCAAATAGCATTTAAATCGCAACAGGGGACAGCCATCTGAGCCGTTTTTAATTTCAACTAATTTGATAAGCTTAATTTCAACATGAAGTTATCCTCTCTTGCCTGCACTTATGGAACACCCATTTATATGAGCAGGAGCTCCAGCTAATTGGCCTAGGTGAGATCAGCCCTTAAGAAGAATGAAGATCTAACCACTTAAGCACAGTTAGCAGGTCAAAATATTCTTTAGAACCTCTGCCAGAGGAATTCACTCATGATTGCAATACCCACTTTTGAGATTCCTGGTCCAGGCCCCCTTCTAGTGTCATTTGCCATTTGTATGAAGTGCAATAGGATTAGGCCAGTTTTTTCTCAGCAGCCATATTACTGACATTTTAGGTTAGGTGATGCTCCGTTTGGGTGACTGTAGTGTGGTAAGATTTTAACAGCAACCCTGATCAGTAACACCCACCAGTTAGACAACTAAAATATCTCCAGAGATATGTCGATGTTCTCTGGGAGACAAAATTACTCCCAGGCAAGAATCACTGTATTAGGCAAACTACGCATAATTTGCTGTGAACCAGAATACTTAAATCTTAAGTTGCCCTGAGCCAGAGCACTTGAGCTGCAAACCTTCAGTAGCCCCGGGCCTAGCTCATAGCAGGACTTAAATCCTTTAATCAAGGATATGTGCTCATCTGAAAGACCTGCTGGTCAGTCACAAATGTTGAAAGAATTTCATTTTCATTGAGACCCAAAATCCTACCATAAGGGGTTTTATTAAGGTGCAAGAGAGATGACTTAACCAGATTAAGCTTTGTTGTTTGCCAGAGCTAGTCTGCTTTCATCTAATTTACAAAACTCCTTTTCACAAATCCACCAGGAAGGGCTACATTGAACATTGAAGTGGACATGACTTTGAGAAAATTAGAAAATGAATCAAAATGAATCCAAAATTATTGCAAATCTTCAAATATTTATAGCATTCATTATATATGACTTTGATTTAGTATTTGCATGAATTTTAGAGACTTTGTGGTTGACCCTAGAGCAGTCCTGAAGCACCAACATGAAAGAAAATTCATGAGCCCTCTCCCTGCCCGTATGCTCAGCATGACTCTGGGTCACTACAGCCCTCTGGGCCTCTGTTTCCTCACTTATCAGTGAGGAGATTGAAGTAGAGAGAGAGTTCCCAAACGCTGCACCTGGTTGGCCTAGCCTACTGGGGAGGGCAGAGGCTTCATGCTTTGATTTAGCAATAGCAGCTTTCCTTAAATAAGATTCATGGATTGAGCTTCAGATATTGTCACAGGTAGGCCCCTTTGAAGAGATACTGAGATGGAGATTGGGGCAAAAGGGTTTATCAGAAATCAGCACATGTGAAGGAAAGGTAATAAAAAGATTAAAGCGAGGG